>JAODKC010000038.1:21044838-21076446 GCA_026777985.1 Mormyrops attenuatus
CACCCCAGTGGCCCCCCTCTTTTTGTGCCATTGGGATATCCCCCCCCCAACCCCACCCCCCCCCCCCCCCCCCCCCCCCGCCCCGCCCAGGCCAGTAGCATGGGATAGCCTAGACCTGCATCTCCTGGGATCCCCACACCTTCCCATCACTGGCTATTCATGCATCATGCACTCAGCTCAGGTTTGCTTCGCCGCCTCACCACATCTTACGCCGTTTAATCCTCTCACTCGTTCATTCCAGCCTGCTTGTTAACGTTACACCCCCCAACTATGGGCTATTTCACCTTTGGCTGCTCTATCCTGATGGGCACCTTTGCTGCAGTACCATGAGCTACCCTGGAAGAGGAATGACTTTTATTACCAGCTACAGAATCTTCAGGAAGTTTTAAACCCCCTATGTAGGGAAGTTGCCTGGGAAATGTCTTCTATATAGCTCTGTTAATGGTCGCCAGAGCTGGGACTCAGCACTAGCTGTCGAATGGGCAGGTAGCTCCCTGCAGGAGCAGGGACAAAGACCGCTGGGACAAAGACCTCTGGGCTGCTCATTTATATCGGGCGTTAGGCTGCATACAGCCAGATCTGATGTTATAGGGCCTTCAGTCCTGGGGTATTAGAGTACAGGGATTAATGCCCTGGGGGGTGGCATGGTGGCAGATTGGTTGGCATTGTTGGCTTACACCTCTGGGACCAGGACCCTGGATTGTTTCCTGCCTTGCATCCATAGCTTCCAGGTTAGGCGCTAGACCCCCCATGACCCTGGATAGTTACAGACCCAGTTACAGAAAGTGGATGGTTGGGTTAATTACTGGTCCCAAATACAATAAAATATAGTTGATGTCGCATGAATACAACCGTCCTTATCAACTTATAAGCTTGCAGCCTGACTGTGTTTAAGTCACTCAGAAACATGTCTTGAAAGAAAATAAGTGTGGATAGTTAATATTTGACAATTTGGTTAATATAGATAAAAGTGAGCAAATTGCATTCGGTCTACATTCCTCCCTGTGGATTAAGTAGGTCGGTATTTTAAAATTACTTTTGAACATTTCAAGCAGGTCTCCGCGGCCTTGTTGCTGCTCCACTTCCCATCCTACACCGCATCGTCCAGGCTGAGGTCGAACCGGGGACAGAGTTGCCTCAGAGTCACTTTATGTACTGCCGAAATGTCAGTTCCTTTTATTACACGGTTTTTGGGGGACGTGGTGTTTTTTGGACATTCCCGTGACAGCCTAAGTATGGTGAGGTCGCTCTAGAGACACAGAAAAGGCCAGGAGTAGAAGTCATGCTCGATTACCTACGACACTGCAGCAGTATGCAGGTGCACATATTAAATGGACAAACGATGATACGATGGTGTGGTATGTGAGATTAGTTCCAGGACAGGAAGCTTCTTCATTAATTACACTTATCAATGTTTTAAGGACTGAGTGGACCACAACATCACCAGCTCTCCATCAGACAAGAATACAGCATCCTCTATAGCACAGATGGTCCATGTTTTTGCTCCCTCACAGCTCCCTTCCAAACAGTCCACATTTCTGCTCCCTTCCAACTCCCTACTGGAGCAAAAACGTGGCCTGTATGCAGGCCCCCAAGGACCAGACTGGGAAACACTGCTCTATAGTGCCTTGACAAAGTAAATTTGCACAAAAGACTGACCAATATGCTTTTAAATTCATAGAATAAAGATGTGTTTATTCTTAAACTGCCATGCTTTGACTTTCCTCATGACAGCGTACGTTTGTTTAAGAATGGCATTTACTAGCTAGGTGTGCATGGCGTCCCCTGGGCATTCTGGGATAGGCTCCATGCCCACCGCAACTCCATACTGCACTTACAGAAAATGGATGGATTTACTAATAAGGGCAGATTAGTGATGATTTTATTGACCGGCCAAAACACTGTAGTCTCCATTCACCTATGGATTTTTCTCTAATTGTATATGATTCCTGTTCCTCATCGCAGGTTGTTACCAAGGCCTACTGTAGTGTGAATGCTTCAGTGTCGGTAAGTGGCTCCACACCTTTTGACATCTTAGATGATGCAAATACACCGTAAACTGAGGTATAAATAGTTCTTTCAGGTAATTTTCTACACTTATATAATTTGAGTTTTACCTCATGTACACAATGATAATATATGAAAGATTATTGTGTTTTATTTTTCTGTCATCATTATTTTGCACCTATTTTATAATTGGCATAAATATTAATACAGGTAAGGGATTTACAGTTGCCTGAGTTGAACAAATAATGACATTAATAAATAATGTATACATTTCTTGTCTGAAATGGAAAAGTGTCCCGTTAAACATACTGTATCATAATAAACGCAAATGCATCAAGGCAGAGAGTTAGCCAGAAAACATCTGGGTTCTCGGCGTCCTGCTTAGCGGGTCGGCTGCTTTAGAGATTTTTTGATAATCTAAGCAACGATGATGATTGATCAAAAATAAATAATATATAACGGCTTGCCAGGGGAGCAATAAACACCCTTGTACGGTCCTATCCGGTCATTATTACTGTAACGTGCGGAGGCGTTTGCAACCTTAATTTCCTCCCCCCAAATTAGACATCCAACGGAATACATCAAAAGAACTTTTATTTTAGAGTAAAATGGCGATGAGTCTAAACAAACTATTTGCAATGTAAAACGCAGCACCCGTCAGCAAGGGCCGTCCCCCCTCGCCTTTGCGCACAGAGGCATCGTCTCTCACATGCAGCCTTTAAATCCGCGTCCCCCCAGTAGGTATCGCTGGGCCAGGCGCAGCAGAGCATCTTTGGCAGGCAGTGCGCAGAAGCCGTGTAGGGGGGGAAAGCACGGCAGACGAGAAAGCAGCCTATTTTACATCTCCCTCACCTGAAAGCGGAACCATATTCATCGACTGGTAGAACTGGAGCAGAAATAAACCTTAAATACAGCGTCGATTTTTGACCAAATTCATAGGCGCGCGAGAGCGTAGGCTTATTAAGCTTCTCCAAAACCAACGTGCAAGATTTGCCCGTTCATGAGCGGAGCCATTAATCCAAAAGTATCGCGTATAATGTGTTTCCTCGGCCGGCGATGAGCTTTGATGAAGCCCCGAGACGCTTGCAACTTTGAGCTTAAGGTGTGGACTTTGACTTGACGCGGAGCGGCGGAAACTCCCGTGTTAAACCCGCATCGGTGCGACCTGGGAAGATCTGATGAGCGATCAGCGGGACATCCAAGAAGATACCGCTACCGAGCTCGAACCACGGGTTGCGCATCGGGCCAGCAGATGATATATGTCAGATAGGCTGCAATAATTCTTACGATGGTGAGATTTTTATTGTAATCCATGACAGTAAAAACACCTATGCGTGTCCGTTTGGATGGGCGCATCGGCTTGGATTTTTTTACCAACCTCTGTATGAAAAGAGTGGACCTTTATCGATCACTGTATATTTTTGGGAAGTAGCAGTTACGCTACTCTCTTTTTTACACACCAGTAAAACGCATGCAATAAAAAAAACACCCGCAGCAAGTGAAATCACGGCACGGAGGGGAGAGGGATTGCGCGTTGAATCCTTACGATCAATCCCTTAAGACTGTTGTCAGCGTATTATGTCTGCACTTCGAAAGAAATTTGGGGACGATTATCAGGTAGTGACCACCTCATCGAGCGGCTCCGGGTTCAACCAGCCGGCCGCGGAGAAGAAGAAGAAGAGGCAGCGCTTCGTGGACAAGAACGGACGATGTAACGTCCAGCACGGAAACCTGGGGGGCGAAACGAGCAGATACCTCTCGGACTTATTCACCACCCTTGTAGATCTTAAATGGCGCTGGAATTTGTTCATTTTCATCCTTACTTACACGGTGGCGTGGCTCTTCATGGCTTCGATGTGGTGGGTCATCGCCTACATAAGAGGAGATCTCAACAGAGCCCACGATGACAAGTATACGCCATGCGTGGCCAATGTGTATAACTTTCCATCGGCGTTTTTGTTCTTTATTGAGACAGAGGCTACTATAGGCTACGGCTACAGGTATATTACGGACAAATGTCCAGAGGGGATCATTTTGTTCCTTTTCCAGTCAATTCTCGGATCAATCGTAGATGCCTTTTTAATTGGCTGCATGTTCATAAAAATGTCGCAGCCCAAGAAAAGGGCAGAGACTTTGATGTTTAGTGAACATGCAGCTATTTCCATGCGAGATGGGAAACTAACTCTGATGTTTCGAGTCGGCAACCTGCGCAATAGCCATATGGTCTCTGCGCAGATTCGCTGCAAACTGCTGAAAGTAAGTCTTACTGCTATATAACCCCCCTAGCAGTTAATTCACAATTAACAAGAACGCCCCTGAATGAATTCATTACCAGAATTAAAAACGATGCCTGTGTCATTATTAATTATTCCTGTGTACTCGTGCATTTTTGATTATGCAATGAAAAGTATCTCCGTTGCATTCCAAATATCGCTTTCATTAAAAACTGGATGACGTATATGTATATGAAAACTTAGGCATTTTTTTCTACCCATATGCAGAATTGTAAAAAATGTAAACAATCTTAATATATGAATTTCTTGTTGATTATTTTACAGCAGTAAAGTAATGGTTCATGATTTCAAGATGGCAAGCAAGAAACTATCATACACCGCAATGGTTTATTTAATTTATTTTGTTTTGTTTTTTGTTTTTCCCGGAGTCGTTAGGCTATTACCCTGCGGCATCATCTTAATAAATCGTAATTAGAACAGACTTCTATTCGATTAACGCCCATGATTCTTAGAAAAAAAACTGCATCTGATGTGAACTTAATAGGATTTGCACCGCGAGTCTGGGTGCACGGTCAGTGATTGATGACTGACAAGATGTAAACAGCCGTCGAGACGGCATCATCATGTGCGCTTCTCTGCATGCCCGCGCAGTCCCGCCAGACGCCCGAAGGCGAGTTCCTGCCGCTGGACCAGCTGGAGCTAGACGTGGGCTTCAGCACCGGCGCCGACCAGCTGTTTCTGGTGTCACCGCTGACCATCTGTCACGTGATCGACAGCCGAAGCCCCTTCTACGAGCTGTCCCAGCGCTCCATGCAGACCGAGCAGTTCGAGATCGTCGTGATCTTAGAGGGGATCGTGGAGACCACAGGTCAGTCCGTCCTGCGCGATCGTGCTCCGGCAGAAGCGCACGAAACCAAGAAATAACATCTACTGTAAAAACACTCAAAAGCACTATATGAAAAAATAAAACAAACTGAGCTGAATGGCCTCTACCAATGAAACTAAATTACCCTTCGGCAACTTGAATGGCTCCAGAGGTTTATGCACTATAATATTCAGTGTATGTTGGTCAAGATAAAATAATCTTGGGAGGATGAAATTAGAGCAGCGTGTCTTTGTGTGAACTCCGTAAGACTGTCCTCAAGTGCTTGGCCGTTGTATGGCGTTTATTCGTGACCTTCTGTCAGGATCGTTGGGCTGACGGTGTCCCAAAAGTAATACAGATTCAGTTTTAAATGATTTCGTTACAATAGGATCAAACCAGCCTTTTTTTTTGTGAGGATTACATTGTGTGCGTCCTTGTGTGGTTAGTAAGGGAGGGCTGATTTGGGCTCTAGATTCGTTTTGCAAAAATAAGGTTGTAGTCCGCCTTAAGAATTTTCTTTGTTTCGTTCCAGTATCCGGCGGGGGGGGTGATACACACTTAGATTTTCAGTTTGCCTGTAAGAGGAAAATGGCTGAAATATTGGGGATTTTTCTGTGTACAAACACTGCAGATCCTTACATAAGAGGAGTGAATAATTTACACGGGGTGCCGTTTTCTGATACTGTTATCGACAGTACATTAGACTTAACAAATGGACAGGCGGTAGATGGAATCCCAGCATAAAAGAGCCCACCTTTCTCTGATTGAATCATCCATTTTACTCACCAGGATGGCAAAAAGACTTGGTCCCCCTCCTGCTTCATAAAGATAAGCAGGCCTTGTGCAGAGATGTCCCTTTAAGGCATTGGAAAGATTATGAAAAAATAAGAAATTTCATTAAGCCGAATGTAATTTTGACCGTTATGTGTTCTGGTGGCGGCTGACTGTTGTTCCGTGTCCGCGCTATAATCCGACCGTTATGAGGTAATCTTTCTCACTTGAAAGCGCTGAATTTTTGACTTGCATCCTCTATTTATAGATCTGCCCAGTGCAGCGATACTGGGCTGTTTAACCAAACTATGGATGAAGGCTGTCATCAAAGCCTTGTTGTCTGTTTAAATAGTGCTGCTGTGATGAAGTAAATCAAATGCATTCTGTTGATGGCCTTCTGACTTTGTCAGGAGAGTTAGCATGGAGATGGAGTCCTTACAGAAATCAAGCAGGGCCTACCTGAGGCTCATTGTGAAGAAAGGGAAAATCACAGTGTTTGTATTGCGGCATATTAGCAGAATGAGTTATGCCCCCATTTTACATGCATATGTCTTGTAACATAATTGATGGACGGTGATGATCGTTGAAGAAATTATTTGACAATCGTTCATCGTATTTCGTTCTTTTAGGGGGGCCAACTTGCCTTATTGTCAAACAAGTGAGATGCGTTTATTTTTACTGGTGAAAATGTGACGGGAAGCGAACCAGGAGACTCTGGGTGCTGGTTGTGAAAAAACAGCTACTGTGTCACCCTGACTGAAAAGAGGGAAATCAGGCAGAGGGCCTTACGGGACCGTCAACATGATGTCATGCTACACAAATCCCTCAGATCACCGGCAAGTGGCATGGCAGCTATAGGGCCTGTTTCTTTAATAGCCCCCAGACCTGTCAGGTGGAGGGTACTGTTATGTAAGCCGTCCGTGATGTGGAGTGTTTTAAGCTGGGAGTCGATATTCTGGCTACGCGACGGGAACAGCAGAGTGGACTCGAGTTCCATCGGTATTCAGGCGACATTTTCCGACTGGCTCTTGTACAGCATGCCGTCATTAAACTCAGCAGCACGCAGACGTTGGTCAGATATTGAGTGTGAACTGAAAGGGTTTAAGAGTGTGTTGGAATGAAGGCTCAGCGCTAGCATGACCACTGTTCAGATTTGAACCTCTGCCTGCCCATTGCTTGTATTCTCTCCCTGGGTTCCTGTGAGTAATTTTCTTCACTTTCTCATTCTGACAGAAAGGTAAAGTTTTGACATTTAACTAATGCCCTAACTGTCCTAGGTTGGCTTACCTCAACCGGGCTGGCCTACTCATAAATACTTTGCCTGTGACCTCAACTTCAGATCTCACCCTTTAAGCTGCGCTGAGTTTCATGATGACTGACTTCCCTAGTGACCTCAAGTATAGTGGAGTATAGTGGAGTATAGTGGAGGCTATAGATAATAGATAGATACAGTATTTAACTCTACCTAGAGCTTTAGGGACTCGGAACATTTTACTTGCTTATCCACTGATGTACATTAAAGTTATTGTTCTCAGCTTATTAAATTTAAACCCAGTGTTCATAGTGTAAGATGCATTTAATTCACCAAATGAAATGACTCCCTTTTTACTTGGTGAAATACAGATTTTCTTGGTTTATACATACTGTAGATGTCGAGGAAGGTGAATTTAAGATGAACGAGGGGGCAATCAGATGTGAGCTTTGCGTTATTAAGCGAAGCCGCTCGATTTGTTGGGCAGTTGAATTAGGAGAGGGATTGAGAGTATGAACCACTAGTATGAAAACAGTGTATCGGTAAATCTGATGAACGGTCTCTGTCCCTAGATACTTTCTTGACTATTGTAACTCTGTTTCCATGGAAACCATTTTTTTTTCGCTTCTCCTCAGCCCTCATTTAAGATCACGGTACTGAACGCTTAAAATATGTATACCGAATGGGAACAGACATGGCAGAAAGCCTGTAAAACTCAAAAATGTCAACATAACTGACAGTATAGATGCCGATGGATGGTCGACATGCTGGCACAGCGGATAACACTGCCGCCTCACACACCCAGGGTGGGGGTCCACATCTTATCTCTGCCTTTTGTGTGTGTGTGTGGGTGTGAGCGTGTGGACTAGGTTTATATTACATTGTGGGGACCGAATGTGCCCTATGATAGACTGGCATCCCGCCCAGCTTGCACCTCAGCCCTGTGCCCTGTGACGGACCGGGATCCTGCCCAGGGTGTACCCCAGCCCTGTGCCCTGTGATAGACTGGCATCCCGCCCAGGCAGTACCCCAGCCCTGTGCCCTGTGATAGACTGACATCCCGCCTAGGCTGTACCCCAGCCCTGTGCCCTGTGATAGACTGGCATCCCATCTCAGGTATACCCCAGCCCTGTGCCCTGTGATAGACAGGCATCCCGCCCAGGCTGTACCCCAGCCCTGTGCCCTGTGATAGACAGGCATCCCGCCCAGGCCGTACCCCAGCCCTGTGCCCTGTGATAGACTGACATTCTGCCCAGGCTGTACCCCAGCCCTGTGCCCTGTGATAGACTGGCATCCCGCCCAGGCTGTACCCCAGCCCCTGGCCTCTGCTGCCTGCCTCCTTAATGCCTGTCCAGGATAAGCAGCTGAGAAAGAGATGGAGGGACATCAATAAACTACAAGCCTGGGTTGCACAAAAAAAAAAACATTCAATGGAATGATTGGGTAACTTCTCTTAAGCACACTGAAATTAGCAAAAACTTTGGCCAGGAGATATCTACTAGTGGTATTCTGGCAGCTTTACAGTAAATTGACCTTCTTTTAAACCATTAATCGAAAGTCATATCCCCATCTCCGCATTGTACGTAGCTGCCTGTTAAGGTAAGATATGCAGAATATCTTTCCACTCATACAGTGAGTTTGGCTAAGGTGTCTGGTCATCATTTTGGGGCCTAAATATTGGCAAAATTCTGCTGCAGGTTTTAACGCCTAGATATGGGACAGGGAAAGTAAACCGACCGAGAGGAAAAATGGCAGTCGTCCTCTGGCCAATGTTACAGACGTTCAGTCGCTCACAATCACACCACAGCTCGTCAGCGCGCCCGTCGCCACTAATTACGGACGGCTAACCTGTAATTTCTTACTTAAGTTATTTAACCTTCCTGTAGAATTGGCAGTGCAGCCTCATTTGACTTCCAGGGAAAGAAAAACAGAAAACAAACAAGCGCAAATTGCAGTTGTGTTATTATTTTCCCAGAAAACTCAAGCTAGCGAATCCCGTAGCGTAACACCGCCACCTGACTTCTCGTACATTTCTGTCTGATAACATATTGTGCTTGAAAAATTTTCCACTTTTTTTTTTTTTTAAGAATGTGCCTATCCATTAATGATTTGGGAGAACACAGGTACCATTGTTATGTAGAATGTGATTTGGGCTGCCTAAAATGCTTCATGCACTACAGCGTGGAGATATACCGCAGCCGCAATCTTACGAGCGAAACAGAAACCGTCTCCTGGGATGTGCAGCGTCGCAGATTTCCAAACCAGACTTGCAGTTTCCGCTCGTGCGGGTTTAATCTTGGCAGTGCCCCCCCCCCATAAGTCTCTCCCCCAGGTGCTGAGTGTGTGTAGCAGCCTGTTACAAGGTACATTTAGGGGTAACGTGTGCAGTTTTCTTAGGATCCATTTACATAATTGCTGCTAGTAAATCGCCAGCTCTCTCTGTGAATGTGTATTTGAATCGTTGAACTTGGCCATTTTTCGGTCCATTTTAACAAACCGGCTTCTGCACTTTGGCCCAGAGGATGGGGATCACCATCCAGCAATATTCACCATGTTTCTTTCCTAAAAAGTTTACACCTTGCTTTTAGCAAGCATGCCCACTCCTTCTTTTTCAATGATTCTAGCATACTTAGGGGGCTTGGGCCGGCAGTTGACCTTGGACCCCCAGAGATTTTTCTTCTCGCTAATAGTTTTTGGTTCCTCTCCTCTGTTGTTATCTGGCTTTCTTTCTTTGTCCTCCTTTTTCCCTGTTTTCATATTATTCTGTCTTAATGAAGTAATGTATCACAACACACCCATGTAAAGTGCCTCAGGGTGACTCTGTTGCAAAAGGCACTATAAGTATATAAATATATATAAGACACTGATCTTTTCAATTCTCCAGGCAGGGAGCTGGGAGGGAACAAAAACATGGACCAACTGTAGGTCCCCGCGGATCGGACTGGCAAATGCGGCCCTAAATAAGAGCGCCAGGTAACGCCAGCCACCAAACAGCAGGAGGGATGTACAGGCTCCATGGCCAATTTATCCACAGCCAGTGTGCGCCTCCTCTGTTTTGCGAAGGGTAGAATTTCCCTGTTGGTCTGTAGCCGCTGTGTCTTCATGGTGAGATGAGTGTAGGCGGCGTGGGAGCCAGGAGCTGTGCCTTTAGATGGATTTCGTAAGCCCTGTTTATGTTTATCTGCGCCTCCCAACTTGCATCAGAATACGTGTGAATTGTATGCATGTCAGAGGTATTCGCCGGCAGGGGAGAGTCCACAGTTCACTTTCCCATCTCCCTCTGCATTCCACGTTAACGTGACAAATGCTGTGCCAATAGTCTAGTTCCCTGCAAACCAAAGGATCTTTAAAAAGATACACACCTCCGTCTGAGGCCGTTTAATAATAATAATCTTCACTAGGACTAACCCATTGGGAGACCTCTCTCTTTCATTCTTTTTTTTCTTTCTTGCTGTGCGCATTGCGATGATGGGTGCAGCATGTGGCTCTTTGTGTTGCTGCAATTACCGCCAGCATCTCAGGAGCTGCGATGGCTGTCTCTCTTCCTCCTGACCTTTACCTCCTGCTGTCCTGCCAAGTGTAATAGACTCACAGATCTTTAGGTGATTTGTAAGGCTGCCTGTTGAGTGTGAGGGATTATGTCGGGGTGATGTGTCCCTACTGGTTTGTAGAAGAGTCCCCAGTAGCCGATTCTGACCAGGTGTGGGTGTTTATTTTGCCGTAAGAGTGTCTGAGGGCCGCTAAGCCACTGGAGAGGGCTGGTCGCAGAAATCCGAGGTCCTCTTACTGACAGGGTAATAATGGTGCATCTGGGGGAGCGGCTGTGGGTCAGGTTGTGCTGCGGCTGATTTGCATTTGGGGAACTAGGCCATTAAGAAATGCAGCCTCACTATATATCCACAGAAAACAGGGAGTTCTGAAGACCTTTCATCAAAAAACGGTAGAACAAGCCTCAGAATTAGTTGCTGAGGTGTCTGGAAGCACGATGGACTCCAAATGACGTTAGAAGAGTACAGACGTTGGCCCAATTGGTAGTCGTAGGTAAGAGTGCACGGTGACCTCTCAGGAACCATCTGTGACTAGGAATCGTACATTACAGGGATAATCAACTTAGCTCTCCAACTATGACGTCAACGATTAACTACGTGGTTTGGGTGAACGGTAGTGCTCCTGAGGGTCAGGGGTGTAATTACCTGACTGTAGGGATTTTTATATGTCTGTGCTGGGTGGTAATAAATCATTGTCAGTAAGAGGCACAATCCAGGAGTCAGAGTTTAGAACAACACAACCTTGGTCAAACGGGGGATATTTGTCGCCATTATGCAGCAGCCGTGTTCCCCGGTGATTTATAAACGCCCGGTCAACACTGCCACCTCTAGATAATCTTCCAGTGCTGTCCTCCTCACCATGGAGCACATATAATTAAAAATATAATTTTTTAATACTTTGGCTTCCAGCGCTTTGGCTTCGAACAGTTTTATTTTGGGAACAAGGGAACACTGGGTTGCATCACACTTATTGTTACTGAATGAGCAAAAAAAAGAGAAACACTTCAGGATGGACAAACATTTTAAAGAATTCACAATGATAGTGAAGGGAGGTTTGGCCTAAGGGCTTCAGGTATTTGGGTGGGGGGGGGGGGTTCATGTCGGCCCTGAGCGTCATCAGAGGGGACTGGGCTGCCTGTAGGAAAAGGAGGAGTGGGCTGAAGTGCAGAAGAGCTCAACAGAGACGCTCACCCCCTCAGTGGAGCCTCTGACAGTCGACATCATCCTACTGGATGTCTGGAGAGGATTGATCTGCAGGGAGTCACTTGGTTCCAAATCCATAAACGAGGAGAAAGACACAGTCATCTTCTAAATGGCTCCCTGGCTTGTGTGCGAGTTAAGGTTGTGGATTCTTCCAGTTGCACCACGTTCAAGATATAAAGCCATGGAGGTTTTGAGTTTCCTCCTAGGGGAAATCTCCCATCTGTGTCGGAGACCTTCTCTCACGAGAGGGGCGTAGATCCTGAGGGCAGAGCCCAGTTGGAGCACACAGCATCCCTGTCCCACACTGTCTGGGGCATTCTGAGCCTGAGGTCTCTGCCAGTGCAGAGCGGAGGCTCATAGACACAAAGAAACCAGGTTGTCTAGGACAGGAAGCAGGATGTCCAGTCTGGTGCTGGATGTAACGATTCCAGTCCGTGCTCATCGTCGGCACAGTGTGAAATCCTTTCTTGTTCACAATTATTGGTTCCGAGAACAGGCCCCTTTTAAAGGCACCGATCGTTCAGGGTACTAATTAAAATCCTTTGCAGTGAAAATGAAAGCCTATAAAAGTACAGGGGCATCCCCCAAAGTTGCTGGGAGAGGAGGCAGACTTTAAAGAGGCTTGTAGTGCCATGCATCGGACAAATCTCTCACGTAGAGTGGGAGTGATAGGGCAGAATCCATACTGACTGTGATAGATCAGTGAATCACTAGAGCTGGGAAGAAAATTGAAGTGAATTTGCATAGCGTTATTTTCATTTTAACAGGGCTATTTCTGTAAGGTGTTTTCAACCCACATTATGTTCGACATTTTGAATATCCACACTTAAAAAACATAAATATGGAGGCTCAGTTCTCTCCCTTGTTCGCCTAATAAATCAAATTCACACATTGTGGATGCAGGCTGCATCGCACTGTTCCCCGGAGACTCGACCAATAGTGGAAAACCCCCGTGGGATTTTGGGAGGCATCACGTGACACTGCAGGCCCCCAGAGATTCTGCAGTGTCATTCCTGCAGTGAGAGTTCAGTTTAATCCCTCAGTCATTGGTCCTTTCGCTACATTACCATATCCAATGTGACATGCATAGCGTCCATATGCATCTGAAGCGAATGAGATTACGGAGCCCGTCCTACAGGATTTTAAATCTTCTTTCTCTTCTGGCTCAGTTCCTCAAATGTGACGAGACCTCATAGTTTGGTTGTGATATGTGACAGGAAGTGATGTCAGCAAAACGCTGCAGTCAGGAGAGCCTGGGGGTAGTGAGATGCTAACATTGGGCCTGTAAGGGACGCCTGTTGGGCGCTCTGGTTTTTCATCTCCTCGCCCTCCAGCACCCCGTTATGTCAGCAACAGTAGACCTGATTTTGTTATTTTGTTGTGTGGAAACTTATGCAGCAGAACAGTCACTAATTGCTGCCGGATTTTCTCTTTGCCGTCAAGAGGCACGGAGCAAATAGCTGATATCTCTCAGTCAGTGCTTTCAGAAACCAAAAATTATTATTTTTCAGTCTGCCTGCCCTTCTTTATAACATGATGGCAATCTCCAGTTATCTGAATATACAGTGAGCTCTCCCAGGCTGTGTACTGTTAATTACACCCATCTGTGTACCTACAAGCATTACTTTACTGAAATATCTCTATCCTGAGTGACTGATTTGTTTCATTCTGATATGATCAAGCTTAGTAAACATCATGTCTTTATGTTATATCCCCATTCTTTCCGGAGCATTCCTGTTCCATAAATCTAACGGATTTCAAATCACCCAGGAGTCAGTGATGTCTAATCTGTTTAGGGTGCTGTTGAGTTGGGAACATCTGGAACATTCTCTCGCCTCCTCTGTGTTTTCGTCCTCCCTCTGTGATATTCCAGACCCTTTTCCCATCTCTCCTGACCCGTCCATGACCAAAGCCCCTGTCCATGTCCTTTCCCAATGCTATGTCAACGCTCTACCTGTAGGGCCTGTGACTGACCTTCCCTCCCCATCGCCAACCCCTCCCCCACAAAGCGGGATGTTTATGGTTTGCTTCACTAACCCCCCCCCCCTTTTCCAGGCACCCAGCGCTTCATGTGTATTCAGACTCACCAACATAAGCAGCTGAACGTAACCTAAGCTCATATCGTGCCCAATTCTCTGCTTCCTCTGCAGACAAAGAAAGCCCAGACGACAGCTCGCAAAGAGATTCTCTGTCATTTGTATAAGAAATACAAATTGTGCGTGATTTTTGGCTTTAAATGAAAAATGAAACATTTCATTGAATGTTTTACAGACAGTATATAATTATGTTTTGTGTCTTTGTATGGAGCAGTGGTAGTAAGATGATAGACAGGTGGTTGTGGAACAGTTTCAATTTCCTTTGATGCATTTTTGAGCTCTTCTTCGCCTTCTTCCTTCTGTTAACTTTCATCGCCTATAGACTCTCGTTTCTGTGGCTGACCTCTCTCAGAACTGGGCCAGCAGGCACGCTGCCACGTTATCGTGTTTTCCGGTGCCGGGCTGCCCATGGTGCCGGCCAGGGCCGTCCGGAGCACGTCCGGAACATCGTGCGAGGGGGAGGCACCAAGGTCACCCTATGCCGTATCGAGGACAGGTGCATGCCCTAACAAGCAGACGTCGTTCCTGTTCAAGCATGCCTTTGACCTGGCCCTGAGCATTGTGGGTAATTTACACCAGGAAGACGGCTGCCTTTCGCACTGCTTCTTCGTTGCTGTGAGATTGCTCAGTCCTGTGCCTACAGCTGACCCAGATAATTAAACCCTGCTGACCTTGATCAGGCTAATTGCCTGGTTTGGGTTTTTATAGGGTTGGGGGGAGGAGCCAGGGCTGGGTTTGTCAGAAATAAGAAAGGGAAAGGGTCTGGGAGAACACTGCCAAGGACTGGAGGGTTTTTAGTAATATTTTCGCTGTTTGTTTTTAAGGGACACTGAGCCATTTTCTATCTGCCCTGTAACATGCTATGTTTTATTTAATGCCACAGCCACATACAGCAGTGTAGCCTGGTGGGTGGAGTTTCTGCCCCAAGCCTCCTGGATTAGGGGTTTGAATCCCTACTCTGCAGTACTGTGTGGTGTTTGCAGGTTTCTTTGGTGCTAAAGTGTTTCCGCCTGCAGTCCAGGCTAACTGGCATCGCTGAGTCACCCATAGCGTGTGTATGTTTGCCGTGAACTGACGTCCGGTCCAGGGTGTCCCCTGCCTTGTGTTCTGTGCTGCTTGGGATGGGACCCATTTCTTTCTGGGACCTGGATAAATAGTTCCTTATGTGTCTGTCAGGCGGGGAAGGCTGCGGTTCTTTGGGCCACCCATTAGCAAAGTGACATTCCCGTGTCCCATGCCCACGGGCCGGCCTGCTGGGATTTTGATGCCCACGCATTTTGGAAATATTCCCACCAAATTCCCAATACGAGGGTCGCACAGACCGTGCAGCATTCGCCTAAATCCGTCACCGCCAACCAGGGTCGCTCTGCATGTCGATACTAACTGAGCGGTGAACTGTCTGAAGCTGGTTGCTAGTGTAAGATAAGCTGATGAAAATGAGTGGATTGCAGCACGCTTCTCACAGACGGCTTTGCCATTTGACACGTGTTTTCTTGCTTTGGCCCACTATCAGCCTCTGCTGTGCCCCCCTCCCCAGCCACAGCGAGCGGCACTAGGGTCACACAGATGACTTTAACATCCCTGGGGCGGCCACCTGCTCACTCAGGGGCTGATTTCACACGTGGAGCACGTCACAGCTTGCGTCCGCCCCTGTCAGGGCCTGCTGGCTGTGCAGGGGGGCGACATGCTGAGTGTGTGTGTAACAGGTTACATAAAATAAACACCTCTATCTGGAAAACCTAATATCCCAGAGATTTTTCTTTTTAAAGAGATGGTAAATCCCACCCACCCACCTCCATTCATGTTTGAGTTCTGTTTGAGTATCTGTTTGAGTATCTGTTTGTAATAATCACTGATTTCATGATTATAAATCAAGAATCAGCTGGATGTCTGTACGAAAATAACAGTACAAACATCTGAGCTCACTTATGTGTTTGAGTGTGTGTGGGGGGGTCAGATATACATTACATTGGTCCCCACGAGAGGAAATTCAGTTTAATAAAAATCTGTGACTGCAATCAAAAAAACTAAAAATGCTAAAAGACATTTTGTTTGGTTACTTATGGTAAGGTTAGGGATGGGGGGGGGTTAAGGGTGTCGTGACTGGGATTAGGGTTTTTCCCATAGAAATGAATGGATGGTCCCCATTTAGATAGGTACACCAACGTGTGTGTGTGTGCGCGCGCACATCAATGATGCCAGTCAGTAGGGGTGTAAGAATATACAAAGTTCACGGTTTGGTACAAACTTCAGTTTTGGGTTCACAATTTAATGCAAATAGTGCAATTTCAGTACAGCAGGGGAAACTGAATTTGTTTAGATTTTTTTTATTAAAACTGCAAACAGACAGTTAGGTACAGCTGTAAACCAGAAGTGATGTGTCTGACGATGTGTCTGACGATGTGTCTGACGATGTGTCTGAATAACAGATCTTAAGAGATGCTTATTTGCACATTGTAAAAATAAATATGTAAAATAAACTCAATCAAAAAGATAACATACATGTAACATCAAAAATATCCTAAGAATCATACTGAACTATATCCCATCTGAATCCCAAATTCTCTACTACCGAGTTTGGACGGGGATCTGCGGTGATAAACTCCCCCATAGTGATAATCATTATTTTAGACTGGACTTCGTTTCCTGGCAAATGTGCCTTAAATTCCAGTGGGAGACTAACTTGCAGAGGCTGTTTCTGCCTTGCTCCGGTCGTACACACACTCGAATGATGTTGTCTCAAATGAATTAGCATGTTGACATCCATGTTTCTAGCAACATATCCGAGTTTGGGTATAACAGAGCTAACAGACAGTCTTGTTCTACTCAACTACTCTGTTTCCAGCACTTCCAGTGTAATTTATTTGAAAACCAAATGTTCCTAAACAGCCAATTATGACAGACTGTAACCAGCATGAGCCGTAACCAGCTCACAGCCACAATTAGCATAATACTTTCCGTCTTGAACATCTACTTGTGAATTTAGGTTCTGCTCATGTGAATATATGTGCAGATGCTCCTCTACTTGCAAACGATATACGTTCCGAACGGCCGTTCGTAACTTGAAATGTTTGGAAATTGTTATTCAACATCATTTTAAGGGTGCACGCAAGTACAAAGAACTAGGATGCTGGGAGTACGCACGCTATGCTGCTGCGCGGCGGGAGTAGCGGCCAGAAGTCATGCTAGGCGGAATTGGTGCACAGAAAAAAAAATGTACAGGACAGGAAATGGGAGCCCAATGAACACGATTTGTACTTACAGTCCTCTTCGTTCGTATGTCTGAAAGTTCGTAAGTTGAAAGTTCGTAAGTAGAGGAGCGTCTGTATTCATTTGTTTCTTTGTGCGTACCAAACCGAAAACGATGTACAAATGATACATGATGAATATGTGTCCCATTGCAGCCCCATCAGACAGGTTTTGTGAGATATTTCTATTTCTTTATGATTGGCAGACGAAGTGAGGACTGACCCTAATGTAGACAATCCGCCCATCTTCATGCTGAAGTAGTAAGAAATGATTCTAAATTGTACTGACCTTGCAGCTTCTGTCATGACTGTAAAAAGTGTGCAAACACTTGGAGGCAGGTTGCAGCGATGCAGTGTGCTCAGTCGTCTATATGGGGAGGACATGCAGGAAACTGTGACGAAACCAGCTCCATTGTGGCTCTAAACTCCATTGTGGCTCTGAAGTCCACTGTGGCTCTCTCTCGGTCACGGTATCACTAAACCCACTGAGCTTCAAAATGTCATTAAGCACACAGTCCACAGACTTCTGGAAAGGGGGAGCTTTGGCTTCTGTCTCATAGACTTTTAACCCTTTTTTGCCACACTTATGACACTAATTCAGAGACACCCTTCTTTCAGCAAGAAGGTCCCCTGACCCAGGCTTCTGAAAGACACAAGCCCTTAATCTGTCACCCACGTGTTTGACACTCGTGCATTTCTGTGATCTATGTGCAATGATGAGATAATATTCAGATATGAATCTTTCATTATTAGCAAAATTATTAATAGGGCTAGTGATGATAGTAAAGTTCTAGTCTTTTCTGTCAAGCAGTGATAGCTGCCCGTTAGTTCTGCAAGACAGTTTGTGCTTCCAAGTGTTTGCCAAATGGCTCCCTGATGGAAAAAGACCTTCAGTTGGTTTTTGTTGTCGGTGCCTAGCATTGGCAAACATATGTGAGCGATGGACCCATTTCTGGTGTACCTGTAGGCATGGAAACGTGTTCTGTATATCTGGCCGGCTGTGTGTGCGTCGCTCAGCCTTTCGTCGATGAGAGAAAGGTAGCAGCTTCACCTCCTCTGCAGTTGTACCCGCAGGAGGCACTGAGACGGAGAAGCGCCTGAGTGCCCACTGATGACGCCGGTTCCCCTTTCCGGAACCTTCCTGTGCGCACCTGAGGAGGCCAGCACACATTCACATTTTGGTGTGTTTTGGGCTTTCTAGGAAAAAAAAAGCTGCGACAATTACAGGGGTACGTGTGAAGAGAAACGTGAAATGTGAGCAATGCTTGTGAGTTGGTAAGGAGCAGCTGTCACAGGTGCAGGACAGAACTCAAGAAAATGGGGCTTTAATAAGGGTCCTGAGCACAGAGCACACTGTCAGGCAGGCGGATGGCACACCCAGAGCGGCACATGCCGGGCAGTCAGGCTTCTGCCTGTCAGTCCTTTTCTTTTCAGCAGACGAATCTCAGAGTACCTAGATTTGACAGGACCTGGACTGCTGACTGTGAGCTACACGGCCCAAGTGCAGAAGAGGACTCAAGCGCCAAAGAGAAAAGACAGAGTCAGGAACTCAGGTAATAGGAACCAAGACAGAACACTGCCAGAAACCAAATCAGAACCAAAACCAATTAAAGTAATCCAAACAGCCAGCCTAAGAGAAGCAAATGCAAAGGTTAAGCTTAATCTCAGGACTAAAAATGGAGACAGTGCACAGAATAAGTATAAAGTCAATGACTGGACGTGTGGTTGATTACGCATTGAGAGAATCTGGAGGTGGGTGGGGCCATGGGGAGCGATCACATGCGCGGCAGGTAACTGGATTCTGGACTGGGTGTGACCAAAGTGGGGAGCGCTGAGATTCCGTAAAGCAAGTGTTCCCCAGCCCGGTGTTTCCTCAGGGCCCCCCAGTGTTTGTTCACGGACCCCCGGTGTTTCCTCAGGGGCCCCAGACGGGCCACATTTCCGCTACCTGGAGCTGTCTGAGGATCGGCTTGAGAAACGGAAAAAGCTGGCTTTAAACATCCCCTGTAAAGGAGGTTGTTCTAACACATGACTTACAATTATAATATAATATAACTGTATAATGATTTGTAAACAGACTGGTGTACTGAGTAAATTAAGACTTCAAAATATCTTTCTTATATATTGTTTATGTGTCTGTCATTTGGTATAGCACTAGTATCCAGTATTAAAGGGATGAAACTGTAATCCCTGTAACTAATGATAAATCTGGCCTATTTCTAAGGTTTTTGATGAGCTTGAAGGGTCAATTGAAACACTATCTCATAGATAAAAAAGCTAAATGCAAATATTGGGAACATTAGTGGCCTGACTGCATGTCGACCGTGACTCTTTGATCCTCTGTCCATAATTACGCCTTTGGGGCTGCGGTCTGCACCGCATTTACAGGCTGCTGTTCTGTCTGAGCTCTGAAAGTGAGCTCCACTCAGCCTCCATATAGGTTTGTGTGTTCGGGCAGACGGTGGTTCCCATAGAAACCTACAGTTCTTGTCAGGTATGACTTTCCAGGATTACATAAGGCAGTTTTAGAACACTCGCGCCGCGCGCGCCATTACTTCTGGTTTTATTTTAATGGATAGAGTTTATTGTTGCTGCTAATCCTGCTATGTTTTTAAAATAGGACTCAGGCCATCCACACGTACATGAGATGATGCTGTAGTAACGTCAATAGTATTAGTAAACCTGGATGATTTTAATGTTCATAAGTCGTACTCAAAGCAATTTTTTTTGGGGGGGGGCGGGATCTGGTCCATTACCCTTTGCCAGTGGTGTAACATCAGAGACACATTTAGAACCAGTACCCAATGTGGTCTTTTAAGTTGATTAGTTAATTAGTTCATTAAGCGCTGTCGCTGCCCGCCGCCCTCGAACACCCAGCGAGCTGCAGAAAGCGGGAATTTGCCGTCGCCATGGGCTACAGCGCACCAGGCTTTTGTTCCGGCAGATGGTCCCCTTAAACTCTGATTAGCCCATTAGGCTAATAGAACATTTCCCCTCGGTTGAGACAAGCCATTGACGAGCTTCTCGTGGAATGTAGGGGTGCCGCAAATTTCGAAGTAAAGAGAGGGGGAATGCCAAGGGCCGGGCGTGGTTTGGACCATGAGCAGATGTGCTGTAAAGACCTCAGGTAAAGCAGACTGCAGAACTAACACTAATGTCTGTGAGTGTGTGTGTGTGTGGGGGGGGGGTGGGGGATTCAAACCTGCTTAAATACCCAGCAGAAGACGCAGGCCACGGCAGGTCAGTTTAGAAGACAGATGTTATTTGTCAAACTGAAAGATTATTTCCATCCTTCTGCTTATGAAAATTAAGCAGAAATAGGAGGATACAGCTATTTGGCAATAGCTTATAATGAATAATCACATCTTTCCCCTGCATGAGACAAATCTTACAAGAGACCAAGGAAACGTCCATCAGTTCATTGTAGACTTATTCTTTAAATTCAATGAATTACTGTATTAAATATAATAATAGTGTTGTGCAAAGTTTATGAATTTGTGAATTGTGTCCCATTTCATAGATGAATTGGAATTTGAAGTGAATTGGCCGAATTGGCCACACCCCACAGAATTTTGAAAGGAATGGAACTGCAGGAAGAAAAATGAATTCATTTCATTTCAAAGAAATTCAATGCAGTCACACATATAATGTCATTTGACAGAGTAAAACATTTATAATTATATAATACATTTACTTCAATACAATACATTTGGTAGATGTACTGTATATACTGACCTTGTACATGTGTGTGTGTAGCGAGAAGAAGGAGGATGAAGAGGACAAGAGGGAATAGTGAAATATACTTTAGATTTGCATGATTTTAAGGAAAGAATTGTATATACGTTTTAGCCTATTCAAACAATATACATTTTGTATGTGTGTTCCATTTGTGAGGAGTCTGCAGTAGCTTTTCTGAGTGTGTGGGGTGTCAGATGGAGAGGCTTTGACAGGGTCGCTTGTATGACTGTATGAAGTGCTCTCCCACCATGGTACACAAAATGAGAGCTAAATTATTTATGGTATAAGTGACACTTCAAATGTTGCATTCTTTCATTCTGAATAACACGACATTCTTCAAACAATTTTACAGTATGTGTTGTGTGTATGTAACTATGTCTATTTGTAATTCATATTGAAATATTAAGTTGTATTCTTACAGCTGCAACTACACATTGCATATGAATTTATGTGAATTCAATTCCATTTTAATTCTGCTTCCTTAAATTCAAATTCTCCATCTTGATTTCAACTATAATTGAAATTCATGAACCGAATTAGAATTTCGGGGCCATTCTTAATTCAGTTCTGAATGGTACACAACGCTGATAATAATCTAACTGGCAGTAGGCTAGATTTCTTAACTGTTATGATTTTTGTTTGAGCTCGACATATTGTCGCCATTTCTGTAACCATTCCATCCATTCCTTTTCCATAACTGCTAACAGTATGATGTCACCGTGAGTCTGAGGCAGGGGCACCCTGGCTGCCAGCCCATTCCAGGTCATATTCACTCACACTTTGGGCAATTTAGAGTCACATACATGTGGCTCTGACACTGCATGTCTTTGGGAGGAAACTGGAGCACACACTGAGCTGGGAGTATGAATCGAACGTGCTCTGGAGGTGTCAGGCTACAGTATTACCCACCCACGGCAGCCTCACTATTCTGGCAGAAAATCATGTCAGAAGATAGCAGGTCTTCCAGTTTATACGTCGCTTTGGCGACGGGAGTGATGTCACACCTGATTGGGCCACGGCCCTGCTTGCCCAGGTTGGCATTTTGCACCTGCTAGCATTTGGGCGTAAATGCGATGAAACTGCCTTAAACCTTCAACTTTCCTCACCAGAATTAGACCTTGTCGTAGGCGTTGACTTTCTCGCAAGTGGTGTAATGTCGAGCAGGGCAGCAAAATTACAGCTTGTTCACCATCCCTCATATAAGTTTGTCGGGAAAGGTCGCATGTAATGTGAGCTGTGGAAGAGCGACGCCCAGAAGAATGCGGCGAAATGGCAAACCAAAGGGACAGTTTACTGCGGCATCATCCATCTGCCTTTCAATGGCTGTACCTCCAAAAAAAACGAAATTAGCGTTGTATTTTGAGTTAGCGAAGAGGAGGGAATCGATATTTATGCCCTGAAAACTCAATTACTAGCTTTTTTTCGGGGTATTTGGCAGGAAGGCGCCACTGTGTGTGTTAAGTAAGAACTGTGGATCGTGTCACCTGGATCCCCTCAGAAACAGGGCTGGTTCACAAACAGTGATCCTTAGAGCTGTTGAGTGAGTTAGCCTGAGAATCTGCCCCTCCGTTATTACACTGGGGGTTGGGGGGCTTCTTTCTAGGAGCCTTTCCTTACTTCAGCACCACAGAATGGTTGCGTTTGTGGTCCTGCATCCCACCGCGCGACTCCATGACAGTTTGTAGATCCCCGGTGGATAATTTCCTTTCTCAATGGGCCACCATCTGAGATGAAAGTCTCAGACCTCTGGTGGGCAGTGGATAAAGTAGGGAGTTTGAGGAGGGCACGGAGGACAAGGAGGGTAGAGAGGATGAGGAGGGTACAGAAGATGAAGGTAGTAAGTACAAGGAGGGTAGCGAAGATGAGGAAGACAGGGAGTATGAGGAGGGTAGGCAGGATGAGTAGGATAGGGAGGACGAGGAGGGTAGAGAGGATGAGGAGGGCAGGGAAGACGAGGAGGGTAGAGAAGATGAGGAGGGCAGGGAAAACGAGGAGGGTAGAGAGGATGAGGAGGGTAGAAAAGATAAGGAAGGTAGGGAGTACAAGGAGGGTAGAGAAGAGAGGAGGGTAGGGAGGATGAGGAAGGGAGGGAGGATGAGGAGGGTAGGGAGAAGATAAAGAAGGTAGGGAGAATGGGGAAGGGGGGCGGATGAGGAGGGTAGAGAGGATGAGGAGGGTAAACACAAAAACACAAATGTGAGTGTTTGCAGCAGGATTTTTCCTGACTGTAAAATGTGAGGTAGTGGAGGGGGTGGGGTCTGCTGTGTGTGTAGATGTCCTGGGCTGACATCAGGAGATGAGTGCATCCATGCATGTTGCTTGCGCCTTATTACAGTCATGTAAGACTCAGCACTGTTTTTCTCGCCCAAAAATACCCTATTCTATCCCTTTCCACCACCTTTTTTCACTCCTCCCCACCATCTCATTAAATCCATCTCCACCCCCCTCCCAAATGAAGTCCCTGTTCTTTCCTCCCACCCTCATTTCACATGGTTCTGTTCACAATCCCACCCGGGTCTCAGGAAGACGTTCCTCATTGTTCTTTGCTCATTGTTCTTTACATTTTTTTGTCAGCTAAGTAATTCTTCTAATTAGAACCATTTCAATAATGAAGCTCACAGAAGTTGGGCCTTACTTGCCTTGAGCTCATTAAATAACCCTAATCTGCGGACTTTAAGGCGGTTTGCCATTGCAAGATGCCAGTGTGTTTTATCCCAGTTTCCATTTATGGGATACCATAAAAATAGACCAGACATCAAATCAATTTAATCCCTTATGCAGCAAAATGTTTTACTTTCGAGATTACTGACCCATCCTGAACAGTACCTTTCACTTCCAAGAAATGTTAGCCATTTTTGAAGGGGTATTTTTATACATTTTAGGCAGAACTCGGGCAGTGTAGTAGTACAGAACTGACGTCTTAGAGATGACAAGGAGGGTAGGGAGGACGAGTCCTAAAATGTCGTGAGACATCAGGCAGGACAAAATGAAAATATGCAAGAAAAGAAAAAATATGCATTCTTTTCTGAATGTTTTAGATGTTTTATCATTTTTAAAAACTATCCACTATGACATTCATGGTGAGCTCTTTGCCTTTTAATGGTTATGCATTTAAAACCTGTTTATGTAGAAGAAGGTCTTCTGTACCTTTTTTTTACGCACGGCACCCAAGCCGGGTTGGAATCACCCTTCCTGGACTCAGGACCAACTGGGACCTGGCCCAGAATCCCGTTTCCCATCCTTTGTGAACGACAGCAGCAGCGACCGTGTCCCGACGTCAAAGGGCTGTACTACTGCACTGCCCCCCGTCGAATTGCAGAAAGCAGGGCAGCACGCCCAGCTCCGCCCCCCAGGAAAGGAGGCCACACAGCAGCATGCCGACATGGCTGAGTTGGACTGGGCCATCAAGACGATTCTATCCAGAGGCGGATCCAGACGATATGGGCTTTGCAATGGTGGGGAAGCCGTAAGGCTGTCCACGTCACGCAACTCCGAAGTGGCCTGACAGGGCCTGCTCGCTCTGCATTGGGCTTATCTAAACCCGGACACTAAAACCACAGATGAGACATTTCTGGGCATAATGCGCAGTGAAGTCACACCTCTGCCTTGCATTATTCCATTTCTGTCAAAGACAAATCGCCAAAACATGTACAATTCTATGTCTGTTCACATTTTCACCAGTAGCTTTTCCAAATGAAAATTTAACAAGGAAAGCATGGCTCTGAGAATGACTGATAGCTCACAGTCCAAATTAAATGCACAGATACGGTGTAAAGGTCTTATGTAACAAAAATCCTGATTGTTTAATCCTTCATCGTATTGTGTCTCCGTGTGCACGTAATACTGGAGCGAGTCGGTGATGTACATTTGGAAAGAGCAGAAATTCAGTACAATTAATTTGATACATTTAATATAGCAGTACCTCACTGTCCCATCACACTTTATTCAAAAAGAGGAAATATTTAGTTTTACTGTTTAGCTTTTATCCACAGACATTGCTGTTTTTGAATTATTCTGTTATTGAATTAATACATGGGCAGAATGGTGGCGCAGTGGTTAGCACTGCTACCTGACAGCAAGAAGGCCCTTGGTTCGGTCCCGGGTCCTTTCTGTGTGGCACTCGCACACTCTCCCCGTGTTCACGTGGGTTTTCACAAGGGGCTCCGTTTTCGTCCCACGGTCCAAAAGCGTGCAGGATAGGATGATTGGTGAGTCTAAATTGGCCCTGTGAGTGTGTGAGTGTGTGCACCCTGCAGTGTGTTGGTGACTGTCCAGAGTTGGTTCCTGCCTGCGCCCATTGTTCCTGGGATAGACTACGGTCCCCCCCACGACCCCAGTTGGGGTTAAGCGGTTTCAGAAAATGGATGGATGGTTGTAATACATGTATAACTAATCTACATATCAGATTTAAGACTGGCATCCTGTGCAGGGTGTCTCTGGCTTTGTACCCTGTGTTCCTACATTAGCCTAGAGGCTCACTGCAACCCAGTACTTCATTTGCAGATATGGAAGATGGATGGTTGGGTGGATGCAGTTTTTTGAATTACAACGGAGTTGCAATATATAAATTCTTATATGCACACTCTTTACGAGTTGGAACATTTTCCCCTGGTAATCCTGTGTACATTAGCTTACCTTATTCAATCTTACTATAATTAGTAATATATGTTATGGTTATAATGCTAACGCAGATGTTAGCTACCACATGTGCAAACACGTTCCCTGTCCGTCGTCGTGCTCTTGTCTCAGGGTATCTAACCTGCTTGCTGACCCCGTATGTGTATTTCTCCATTCAGCACTGGCACCTGTGGATATGGAGATAGATAGTATGAGGCTCCACGTCGCCATCCGTCTACCGCACTGAACCTCTGTACTGCCTTCTTATGGCTGACTTTTCCTTCTCCTTAATCGATCGGCTGCTTCAGTCTGCTTGGGCACCTGAAATGCAATTTTGAAGAGCTGAAGCGCATTTTGCAGTAGCAAGCTAATAGAATACGTACATTAAATCATGCTTATGACATAGACCATGCATGTGCAGTAGCTATTACATTACAGTTGGTTCCTCCGTAAATGATAATGGCAATTAAATGGCCTTCCAGACATATGTTGTTGTCTGTTAGGAAACTGGGCATTTCCTGCACAGGAGTCTGTCATAAAAGTTCATAACTGCCGTATTATCTCTGTGCTTTCCATCTGCACATTGACGTCTGACAAAAATGTAATATTGCTGGAACCTTCCAGAAGTCTCAGGTGATTAATGGTATATACAGGCCAAGTGGACAAATCACAGCACCTCTGTCTTTAGAACCAAAAATAAACACGCACACACACACTAACACACCCGCACAAAGATGTTCCTGCTGCTCGAGGGACGAGAAGCAGAGTGCACCTCATCCTTCATCCTTTCTTTGAGGGGGTGTTGTTTTGTTGTTTCGCCATTGACATTTCACACAGGCGGGTCCAGAAGGTGCACGTCGGATCAGGGTGTAGCCTGACCCATGAGAGATGGAGGTGAAGCTATCTGACTATTGTAAGAGGTGTGCCTTCCCACATCTCTTGCATGTGGAGGAAAGTTTGCTAATATCAGTATGACCATGTGGAGATAAGGCACTGTTGGGGGAGGACCTGTGTAGGTGCTCTGAGAATTGTTGAATTTTTATAAAACATGGAAAAATTACACAATGAAAAAAACATTTTTTCCATTCAAAATATAGATGTACTAGTTTGCTAAACATCAGTGGTGTTTGGTAGAATCTAAGTTATGCAGGAAAGTCACTGTGTCTCTTTGAGCCCATTCAGCAATTGTTTTTGGTCTCCTCTGTACTCATGTTTTGATTTTATAGCTTATAGTCAAAGGACAAGAGGCTCACCGGTGTCTCATTAGTGTTTATCAGAATCACATTTCCTCCTTTGCTTGGGAAAAGGTTGATTAATATTGTCTCGATGTCCAAAATGCCCCTTTATGCTGAGCACGCTTGGCCGGGCCCAGCCTGTTATGACGACCTCTGTCATTGTTGTTCTACAGGCATGACTTGCCAGGCACGGACGTCCTACACCGAAGATGAGGTTCTGTGGGGTCACCGCTTCTTCCCGGTCATTTCCCTGGAGGAAGGCTTCTTCAAGGTGGACTACTCCCAGTTTCACGCCACATTTGAGGTCCCGACGCCTCCATACAGTGTGAAGGAGCAGGAGGAGGTTCTGCTGCTCTCCTCCCCACTCACGGCACCCTCCCTGAGCAACAGTGGGGACCGGGACGCCTCACTGGACGGCTTGGAGGCGCTGGGGGACGTGGCGGCGGAGAGCACCACCAAGCTGCCCTCCAAGCTGCAGAAGATGACGGGTCGCGACGGGCTGCCGCGCAAACTGCTGCGCATGAGCTCTACGGCCTCGGAGATGACCTACAGCCTGGGCGAGCTGCCTGTCAAGCTGCAGCGTATCAGCTCCGTGCCCGGCGTCTTGGAGGAGAGGCAGGGCGGCAAAGCAGGGCGCATCGGTGTCGAGCCCATCAGCCAGTCCGTGGCGGACCTGCCCCCCAAGCTGCAGAAGCTGGCCGGCAGCGGGGGAGGGGTAGGGGCCGTGGCAGTGGGGGGACGCATGGACGGACACCTGCCCCCAAAACTCAGGAAAATGAATTCGGACAGGTTTACGTAGAGAACCCCAAATCTCACAGTGCCCCTTCCAATGACTTTGCAGTTTGCTAACAATTCTTATATTTAAGAACACTAAATATATAAATATATGAAATATGTACACATATACTCTATATAAAGTAGGGTAATGGATTTTAGTACTACATGCACTCCTGGGTGTAAGTACACACAGCTTTGATAAGAGACCTCAAACCTCAACTTTCAGGTTGTTGTATGATAGCTACGAAGACGCAGCATGTATTTCACTAAGTGCATGTAATGCCGCATTTCTTTGTATGTTTTTTTCTGGCATGGCATTTAACTATAGATCATATATATAAATATATATATATATATATATATACAAAATGGTTTTAAAGAAAATATAAAAATAAATAGGCTTAACTGCTGAAACTGGTCCATCAAGTGGAAAACATTCATACTTAACAGGTTGCTGAGCGAGCGGCGTGCGGGAAGGTGCATTACATCCAATTTGCGCTGATTAGTTTATTTAATGTCAACTTGTGTTATCCAAAATGTTATTTTGAATGCATGCTACACTTATTGAATTAGTTAGACCAAGGCAATGGAGCCGGATGATTAGCCTTAACTAAACAAATTATTTTCACTATTGATTTGCACTTGTGTTTAGCTATTAAATATACAGGGGTTGAAATTTGTCTTGAGTGAGATACATTGCATTTTTTAATGCCTGGGAAAAAATCAACGGCTGGGTGATACCCCCCTCCCCTTGAGAAAAAAAATAAACACAAGGGGAAATCACAATTTATAACATAAAATCAGTTCACTTCTTTCTGATCCGATAGATGGATTCCTACATATGGATGACTAACTGGAGTTTAGAAGTAGTAAGGGTTTAATGAGAATGATTTTGCTCTTACTGCATTATGCACATATCAGCTCAGATTTATTTATAACATCGTTCCTGCCCAGAGCCCTGTGATTTGGGCAGGTTTACGTTTAACTCCTTGGTGACCAGACCTTCTACAGGAAGATGTTTGAGAAAACAATGGTTCCCGTACTCCAGCTCCCTGTGGGTAGGTGGTAATGCTATTTTTACACACACGCGTCCAGCTTTGCAAGAGCGTGAAGAAGATATTAACCATGTAGATAATCACACACATAAAATACAGACTGACAATGATATATGTTTTGTGAGATAATTATGTTCTCTCTCTCTCTGTCTAAGATAAAACAGTGTTTCGAAGCCACTTTAACAAGTCAATAAGATTAAGTTTGAGATCTCAAAGACCTATATCTCTATTTTAAGTTACAAAGTAAATCCCACCAAAACCAGGCAGGATCATTAGGACCCTCTCACCATCCCTGCTCTAACAGACAGAGCCATCGCATTTCATTGAAAAAAGAGATCTTTCTCTGGGAGGCCACTTTCCATTTTCTTCTCTGCACACGTCAGCGAGGTGGATGGACGGACACTGGGGCTCAATACGAACACTCGCCTGAAATAATTATAGCAGACGTCCAGCTATGATACTGTAAGTGGATTGAGAAGTGTGTTAACAGGTTATCCGCCCACATGCTACAGAACAACGCAGTTTGAGGGAACATGCTCTCTGGGATTTTATTAGCATGTTACCATCTCCTTCTGTCTTCATGAAGCCCAAAGGTCCTGTTAATCTGTTAGACAGTATTTGTTTTTATTAATTTGTTCAGTGGGTTTTAGTTAAAATGTGATGGGTGGAGAGGCAGATAAAGAAACGGGTTCTGGCCTTCTCCGGGTCATTGTGAGTCAGGAAAGTGCCATGTGTGGGTGTTGGGGGGCATGATTAGTGTAAGGTCCAGCTTTATGTCTGGGATTAGGGACACTTTTAGGGTAAGGGCTCTGGAATGGGTCAGCATTTACGTCAGGTCTAAGTTTAGGCTTTGTATTAGGATTACTTTTGGAATTAATTTTAGTGCAGAGCCCTGCTCATGACATAGAGATAAAAATGAAAGAAATGCTGAGATTAATTTTGGCCTTAGGATCAATTGTAACCTAAAGACAACCCTAAGATAGCACTAACCCTAATCCCAGTAATTTCAGATAGGAAAAAGTGTCTAGACATATAAATGTTTTCATTGTACATATACAAAGGGTTTCAGCGGGCTTGCATATTTGCAGTTTGATCGAGCTTCAAGAGTACACAGTATTAGTGTCATTTTTCCTTCACTGAGTCCAATACCAACAATTAATTAAAATGCTTGCATTGGTATAAGTCACATTGCTGAAGAAATGGTTAAATAGGTGTTAATACATCGACATCCAAATCAATGTCCAATTGGTGAATGTCCACGTGATTTAAGTATTCAGTAAGGTAGTTTCTAGAAACATTCATTCTCTAAATGCAGGTTCATAGAAGTAGAAGGCTAGAGGTGGTCATGGGGTAGATATTTGCTGGTATAGGGTTTGTCCGCTCTGCTCAAATGACACGAGATAAGAGAGGCCCCTGGGAGACAGTGCAGTTTTTTACTGCATCCACAATTTTCCGACCTCAGTGAGACCTGCAGACCACTGGATGTCAATGCTAGCTTATCTTCGGTTGTGCTCTCCCACGCTGATTATGCGCCTCATGAAAGGAAGAAGGTCAGCGCTGTCTCTCATCAAGCTCATATGCTAAATTAGTTGGGGGATCATCTTCACTGGCGAATGTGTCAGGATCTGCTTCTCCAGGACCTTTGCAATGGCTGGCCGTCTTCTGCAGTTGGATTAAGAAGACAACATACTGTTTTTCCCCAACAACCAAGAGCTGCATGTCTTCTTTCTTATATTGATGCCATAGCTCACTGGCAGCTCTGTTCACGGCTGGCAGGTCTTCTCCCTGGGGTGAGAGCTGACTGCGGTACATCGCTAGGAAGGCAGGTTAAGGAACCCGCTTGCAGAATCTCTTACCAATGTGGATCTTAGAAAACTGAATCAATTTACAGCAAAAAATTAATGTGATATAGTGTAGACGTAAAATGGATATTGAAAGGCAGCTCAGATACAAAATAAAGGTCTTTATCCCCTTTTATACTCCATAAGATTCTCTCCAATAAGGTACAGTGTATATGTCTTCTGAGTGAATTTGCATATAAAGGGTGATTGTCCAGGTGGGGATGACAGTGCTCGATGATGGATTCCCACAGTGGTGAGTGTGAACCCAACTGACCATCACCCCTCCAAATGCCTCCTTTATCACCTTAATGGTTGAAACCCCCATTTTCTCATAAACTTCACTAATAATCATAATCCACTTAAAATCTCTATATTCTGTGAACATTTGGGCTTCCTTAGAGGTCTTCCTTATGGTAGGAATGCAGGAAACAAGCCACAGGGCAATATTTATGTGCAGTTTGTCTGTCTTGGCAATATTCTTACCAGAAATGCATTGATTCAATTGAGTACCAGCATATCACATTGGTCCTCGGTAAAACTAATAATATTGTATCACATAGAGGCACGGTATGGGTAACGAAAGATATTATAAATTTGATACATTTGTGCAAGATGCTGTTGGAAACCCAAAGGATTGTTGAAGTAAAAAAAAAGATCATACATTCACAAAACTGGCTTTATTAATGGTGAACCTGAATGCCACCCCTGGGAGCCTTGGCCAATAGGATAAAGAGTTATATTTGTTGATGGTGGATTGGGAGACTGAGGTAACAGTCTCACTGTGACTATTTACCCTCTCAAAACACCATAATAACTGAAACTCATGCTGAATTATTGTTCTTGTTGTTGTTCATGTTTCCTCTCTTTGTTTCACAAGTGCTATTAATGTCTTACATGAATTCAGCAAATGGAGAAAGTTTTTGCATAGTTAAGCTTCTAGTGCTGCAATGGCATGACAAACTGCAATTTCACATCTTTGCTGGATCAGCACACATACGAAATGTGTTGTCCGTTCATATTCGTTTTTTCTGCAATGTTACGTGGTTACACAAAAGTACCTTTTTTTTATCGTAACACAGCTGACCTTATAGTAAGAATGCCCCCCCACAGGAGATCTTTTC
>JAODKC010000038.1:21086429-21098929 GCA_026777985.1 Mormyrops attenuatus
ATTGGCTGTAAGGCTTAAACCGTTACTTCGGGTTTGGTTGGTAAGCGAGGCAGACGCTTTATTTTTGAATGAACCGATCTTATGAGCAGATGAGAGGAGTGCAGTCGGGCCTGGCACAGCTCAAAAAGACGCATTACATGCGCTGCTAAACATTCACCTATCACTTGCCTGCACCTGTTGCAGTAAAGTACAGAGATCTTTTAGACCTGTAGTCCGACGTAAAGCCTGCCTTTTAAAGGCGAAATATGATGATGATAAATGCATTTTGTTTACTTATTGCAGAAATTTTCCACAGGAGCGGCGAGTGGTGTACTTGATTCCTTTATCGTCATCAGACATTTACAGTGCAGAAAAAAACACTAAAAATGAGGGGGCTGGAAACCACTTCAGACAATTTTCAACACATGTCGCGATTTTGATTTCCAAAGTGGGTTTTTCTGAGGTAATCTGTTGCCTGGTGATGATGATGCCTGCTTTTTTTCCTCCACTATTTTTATTTCTATCTTTTACTGCTGCTTTCAACAGTAGTTGAGGGCTCCAATGTAAAGGAAGGAAAAACCAAAGTAGAACTTTCGCTGTCCTGGAGGCCGTAGTTACCTGAACTTTTGATGTCTGTTGACCATGTCAATGACATACATATGGCTACTTAACTGATACTCTTGCTCAAGGGGGTTTACAATTTTAGCCATTTGTTGAGCTGCTTTTTTTTAACAGAGTAATTCAGGTTAAGTACCTTCGTCGAGGGTACTATAGGAAAGCCTCTTCCTGGGACTCGAAGCTCCAACATCCAGTGACAGGTCTATGGCCTCATGTAGTGCACCGCATCTAAGAGTTGCAATCGATCCTTCAGTTGCAATTTTGCTATAAATCGTGTGTTTTTTGCTTTTGGAGATGAATTACAGAAATGACATCACCTACACTGTCTTTTAAAGGTGATTTAGGAAACAAATATAATTTTGTGCTTCAAGAGAAAATCTCCAGGATGAAAACTTGCATGGCATGATTTCTGCCCCTTGGGAACTAAACAGATGGTGATGTGATTTCACCTCAGTTTTTATGGACATTTAAAATACAACCAATTAAAGATATTGATCAATGTCAATGTCAATTATTAGGTCATATAATGCCGTTAGGCTCTATTGGATAGAATCTGTTAATGAACACAAATTTAATATTGCTCTTATTGACTATATAAATGTATTTGCACAAATTCACCTGAAGAATAAGTCCTCATTGAGAATCTGTAGCAAGCAGAATAAAACAAAAGTACTTTTCTGAATGCAAGCATATAAGTTTGGGGTTGAAATTTAACTGGGAATAGTTCTTATAGTGCTTCTTTTCTTTTTGTGGTAATTAGTAATTAATAATGCATTTTAAGTACTTCATGACGAAGGTTTTTCCTCTTGTTACCTAGCAACGGCAAGCTGCCACAGAATCAAATTATGTTCTCAATATGATGGGGGTTCTCTCGATTGTGTGCCTCATTCCGTACAGAACAATAAAAGGCTTTTCACATGCAAATATCAGAGTGGTTCAGTACAACATCCTTGCTAACAATCACGGTGCAGAATTATATTCATGTAATAACACACTAAGTGATGCATTTCAAATGAAATTGGCCCGAATGCAACTTTGACTAAGGTAACGCATTTTGTTTTTTGCATGTTAAAATTGCATGTCATGTAAAGGTCCAGTCCGTGTTGTCAAAATTTCAGCAAAACTTGGACTTTTTGTCTTGTTATACACGGGTGTCATTTCCATCACAGAAATATCTCACTTGTATATTTCTGCATTGGAAGACTTGTGACCTTTTGATATGATCCTTTAACACAGAGCTGGCCAGTTGTATCCAGAAAGGGCCATTCGGTATGTGGGTTTTCACTGCAACTGCCTAATTAGTATAGTAATAACTAATGAGAGGAATGACTGTCTGAAGAGTCCTGACACCTGGGTTTGAACAGCTGACCTAAAGGTTATCCCAAAAACCTGCACACACACCGGCCCTTTGCGGATAAGACTGGCCATAGCATAATGAACATTTGGGGAATGCCGTCTTTAAGTGACATGAGGTATTGTTTGTACTCCAACACATAACCCAAACCATAAAAGGCAGCTAGTTTCAACCCCCAGAAGGTCCCCATCCTCCCAAGATGGTCTACAGGACCTGCTAATCGTATTCCCTCAAAATGTCATGTCAGTTATCTGTGCTTTGAGCAACGCTATGCTGTGGAGTCATGCCTTAATGACACCGAATGCTGCAGTTTTGCTCACCAGTGATGTTAAGTGTTAAAATACAACAATTGTGTGTGCAGTCAAAAACCCTGTAATGATTGACTCTAGCACTGAATGGTTAGATCACACACCAGTCTCTAACACGTGCTAAAATGTAAACACAAAGAGCATAATCTTATATTCAGTGTAAAAGAGCACTGCATTTCCTGCATGGGTTTTATGAAAAATAGTAAAATCCCCTTGTGTTGTTGAACCTGAACATTACTTCTCTAAAAGTGGGACATACAATGTGTCATAAACTTACTTTAATCCTCTCAATGTGCACCAATGTCCCAGTTGAACTATTCGTGATGAGACTGAGTCCATTCCTGCCCTTAAGATAAGTCCATTTACATTCCTGCCATTCATTTTTCATGATGCCTACAGTAAAAATAAATGGCATGAATGAGGTGCAGGAAAACCCCCAGAAACTTCTTCAACACTAAACGACAAACGACAAACGTCATAAGAGGTCTTCTGCGATTTGATATTGATGTGAATAAGAGGGTGAGAATAACTGGTACGATAGCATAGACTTGGAGGCTCACATCTCCACAGCTTGATGTTTTATTTCTACCATGAGGGTTTACTCCGGAAGTTCGAAGAATGCCATCCAGGGAGGCAGAGTAAACTCCAGTTTTCAGCTTCGTGGAATCACCAGATCACCATCCAAATGTTGTTTAGACCATGATGGTTCTTAATGAATAGAAGGAGTAATTAACTCAAAACTGGAGTTGGATCCACTGTGCTGTCTGGTGAAAATGCAAGATCTGTCAGGAGAGCCTGAAGCGGGTCAAAGGTCACAACTTCTCTTAAAGTAAATTCACAAATGCAGCACCAAGCCAGAGAAACCTCTTTTCATGTCCACACTTGTATTATATATTAAACATACAGTAGTTTAGTGACTTAAGAAATACACAATAAACAGTTTTGCCTCTTCTCTGGCAGTCGGCTTGGTCAGAGACAGCATTTTTAATTGCCTCACTCCCACTCATGGATATTTCTCCTTTCCCCCTGTTTAATTTTGGTTCCCTGCACTAAGCAGACTCTCCAGTGTGGTCACTGGTGCAGCGCATTTTGACATAGCCAAGTCTCCACAGACTCCAATTCTTGCATTAATGCACCATGTTGCTTCACTGGCAAAAGCAGAGCAGGGAATCGCGCAAATCTGCTGACTACTGGAGTCTATCCAGGATACAACGGTCTCTGCTTCTAAGGGGAGTCGAATGGATCTTAAACGGACCAGCTGGTTCTCAGCGTTGAGGTGCATGGGAGCGGCAGATTTGCACCCAGAGAAAAAGTCCAAGCTTTTTATTCTTACGTCGCTGACGAAAGCGTACAAACCATGTGGAACAGTGCATCACAGGCGCCAGATAACTCTGAAAGCTGCAGTATTCCCACCTGTTGCTGCTGTGGACCCATCCAAACATTCCCGATAGGACTTTTTGGAAAAGGGGAATCGGCACTTTCCTCGTGGATCAGTAAATCAGTCGGTCAAATTTTAATTAACACAACCCAATTTAACAACTGAGATGTTGCAAACCACTATAGAGTAGATTGCCAGGGTTAGTGAAATCTGAAAATGAGTTCCTGACCCCTTTAAAGATTCCTGGTATGCAGTGTCTATAAATATCCAAATTGTAAGATATGAATTCAGTAGCAGGAAAGACCATGCAAGATTCCTGATAATGACTGACATTAGCTGGGCACCAGTGATCATGGTCAGGTGAGAACCTGCGAAAGGAGAAAAGCCTTGTCTATATTTTTTTAACAAGAGCAGATGCTGTCTGACTCGAAACCAGCTTTTAATGCTTGGACACCCTGTCCTAATTATGGACAATGCTGCAGCTTGTTAACTGCTGGACTGGGGAGACCACCAGCACCCTGTCATGCTTCAGGGGTCTCGTCTGGCCCAAGACCCAGAGCTCTGTCTGATTCCAGAGGCCGGTCTGATTGCTTCCCACATACATTTTAACATGGAGACCTGTGAGTCATTGCAGAAACAAAAGATTAAAGACACTCTGAGTTTAAAATGTCAGCCACTTCTGATATAACCGAAATTGCAGCCCTGTCAAATCTAAGTAATTGTTATGCTGCCGCCTAAACAATGAAAGGCCAAAATGTCAGAGAGGTGCTATGATAATTCAAGCAGAACATGTTTAGTAAAATTTAAAATTTTCATGCATTAATAGTCTATAGTTTGAAGTTTATTGTGATTCCTGTGTATAAGCCCATGTCCTTGTCTGTCAAATTTGCTGCTGTGATATTCAGCATATATTCTGTTACTTAGTAATTAATGTATTCTGTGAGGAGAAGAAGTAGTTTGTGTAAATACAAGTTGCTTGAGCATAATATTAAGGGAAACATTTTTTCTGCCGTTGTCTTGATTGTTGGATTCGTTTTTGAGGCGCCGTGGCGGCTCAGTGGATACGTCCATGGCTGGCGGCTAAGTTCCCCCCTCAGGCTCCGCATGTCTAGAGTTTGCATGTTTCCCCACATGCTTGTGCTGTGTTCCTCCAAAACAGTAACCTGTACGGATGTCCTGATCCACACTTTAGGTCCCCTGATCCAATCCAGTCCATTCAATATTTATATCTCCCGAAATTTCAATAAATATTTAAATATACATGCACATACAGTAGACGTTTGTGCATTATTCGTCTGAATAAGCCTCGCGATTGTGCAGAATTCTTCTTTATGTTTCTGCAGGTGCCTGATTAGATTTGATGTATTAAACAAGGCTCTATTGCTACCTCCTTTTGAAAGGATGGCATTGCAAACAGGTAGCTGTTGGGCTACTCTGAGGTTCCAATTTAAAGAATTTCCACATGGCTGACATCTTGATTTTTGTAGTTTCAAACCATGTGCCTCAGGTTTACTGCAGCATGTGACAGAATCTTACAATCCGCGCGACTGACGTAAATTTAGCGGATGTGGGAAATTAAGTAGACAGGCTTTGGATCGGGCTGTGGTAGCTGATACTGGTCAATTAAAATGTCTGGATCGGCCCTGATTCCGATCTTTGACATTGGCTCAGGACATCACTGCTGACCTGTTTTCACATTTCACAGAGTATGTATCCCATCATCCAATCACGAGTGTCCCCTGTCCTGAGCTTCTTGGGATATGCTTAAGACACCAGCCGTGTCTTTGGACTGTGGAAGAAAATTTGGATTGTAGTGGGAGAAAATGCAAGCTCCGAACACAGAGTGGGGGCAGGATTTTAAACCCTAACCCTGGCGTTGTGAGGTTTCAGTGCTACCGGCTGAACTGCCCTGTTTTAAAATTTCATAAAAATGCTAATTAGCAGAGGCAAGCCACTATTGACCAAGCACCGCTAGTCACTGACGGATTTTTTTCCCCCCCCCCCCCCAACGTTCACTAGTTATTTGCCTCCAGCTTCATTATCTAAGACAGGCAGGCCATGAGAGCCACCAGGAGTCACTATGCTAACGAAGGAGATTCCATACGAAGGAGCCTAAAATGTGGAAAAACATTAGCATGATGTCAAGGTTTCTCCCCTTGGAAAAGCCGACCTGAAATGTCATATTTTTACTAAATATTGCACAAATTAATGAACGTAGATAAGGAATTACAAATGTTTTCTGATTTTCCTTTTATCCTGTCCTTCTGTGAGCTGTAATTTTACAGTGTTCATGTCAGTTCACTGATACTCACTGCCATGTTTATGATGTTGATAATTATGTGCTGTATTTACCTACATGCTGTATTCTGTAGACTGCTACATAAGCAAAAAAATTAAATGAAATACAGTCTATTTGAACTGCACGGTTTTGGCATTGGCCCTCAATCCGTGAGCTTTCTCTGCCCTATTTTTCATATGTTGTGAGTTATTTTTATATGTATGGCATGGTGGCAGTCTTATGGTAGTGCTGCCTTAATTAGGGCAGAAACGAGAGATGGAGTGGAGGGGCCTGTACTCAGGAGACCCCCGTATCGTTGGGCCGAGCAGTATGGGCAACGAGGGTACAGAGGGCAACTTTATATTCAAATGGATATCCAAGCATTCAGATAGGCAATTCCATTTGTTTTGCATAAACTTCTTACCATAAATGTGTGTGAAATAACCGTAACTGCAGCGTTTTCTGAGAAGATTTCCAAGCGTCTCATGCTGCAGACCACTTTGAGTACTTCAGGGTTTCCGAATGGTGCTACGGCTCATTTCAGGTACTCGAGCTGCCAGTGCAGCTATTGGTTACTCACACCCAGTATTTGCAAGCCAGTAAGTCCCCGGTCAGTTTGGGTATTGCGGACAGCCCATATTTCTCTGACCCTGTACGAGCTGGGCAGTCCCAGCACGGTCATCGAGGGTCTAGGTTTTACAGCGAAACTGTGCTAGTTCCCCAGTACCCTGAGGTCTCACATTGACTAGGAAAAGTTACAGAGGTGCCACAAAACGTTGTGCAGGTCAGCACCATGTATTTATCTGTTTATTTTGTTATTTTCTTGTAGAGGTGTTTGACTTGTATGGCTGCTGCTTTTCTACATGTCAATGTCATTAAGCTTCTGTCTCTAGCGATTTTTCCCCCAAAAAAACATGCTTGATGGCAGAGCTCTCATAGTGTGACATCTGCAAAGTGCGCCTATGCAAGGCTGAAGGCCGAGCACGTCACCTAAGGACAGACCGGACACTGCTGTTGTGACGGTCCGAGCGTGGCCGATACTGTGCTGTGCTCTCCTGACACTTGCCTGAACCTGTACACATCTGCAAACTTGAGTTCAGTCTGAGCAGCTTAATCATTTTCAAAACGTTGTGCCCAGCCCAGTTACACTTCAGTGAGCTGATGATAATGGGATATCCTAAATTTATTTTAAAAATAAGACTTGCTGTGAGGTATACTATATCATAAATACCAGTTTCGGCTGGTAAATTTTTTTTGTGTGCGCAATTTATTAAAAGCATATATAGAGTTTTATATAGAGTTATAAAAATGCTACTTTATTATATGTAACAGAAAAACTGCAGGGGGCATTTGTGGATTTAGTTTGCCATTTATTATTTACTTATAGCAGTATACAGAAATGACAAAATACATCTAAACAATGTCTTCAGCAGCATTTTTCCACATATGTGCATATTCATGGAGTTGATATGCAGACAGCTTTCATTGTGTAATTCTGCTTCCCTTGTACTGGGAATGATCACATTGGCACACGCTGAAAGAGGGGAGGTGACATTTGAATGATTTTAAAACCATAAGCAGTGTCTCCACTTGACAAGCTCTCTGGCCAGGCAATTAAAATGGGTAGCAGACATTTCGGCCTCATGAACTGCCAAGGAAATTATTCTGTGTAACTTTTCCTAAAATACTCCAGCCATCTGTTCTCCTTTCTCCCTGCACTCCAAGCTCACACTTTCATGCTTAATTTATGCTTCTCAGTCGCATCATCGGCAAGCCATTGGCTGTATTTATACCCGGATACCATCCTGTTAAACGGTGCATCACGGAGCATGTGTGTGCTAAGTTATCGTTCCTCCTGCTCATTAGTCTGGTGTGTGTCGTCCTGTTTAAGTCCTGGGGGCTTTTCCACAGCTCACAGGCTGACCCTCACTATTTTGCCCATCTAACGAAAGCGACATCGCATCCAGCCAGGGTCACCGTAATCCAGGGCCAGTCCGGGGCCAGTCCCAGGAAGTACACAGCAGGCTCTGACATCTAGTCCACTACTTTCCATGCTATGACACCCTCACATAAATGCATTAACTAATGCACCAAGCAAGCCAAATTATGCAGACGTGGTTTTAATTGTTCTGCAGCAAATTTGACAGCAAATTTGTGTGAGGTTGCAACAGTGTGCACCCACTGTTTTTTTTTTAGATTTGCATAATATTCGTATACATGAAGGGAAATTTAGAGAGAGAATTTATGTGAATGGCATGTCTTAGGTGATGAAGCCGAGAGAGAAGCACAATATGATGTGAATGAAAGTCTGCTTGATGAGGATAAGGTAGCATTGGTGGGACAACACAACAAAGTGTCTATGAAATGATTAGACCCAACAAAACGTGGTGGAGCATGAACATGGAAACATGCAGGCAACAGAAGGGCCCAGTAGAGATGGGTTTATTAAAAACCAGACTCACATCCCTCACAAATCCCACAGCTGGGATTAAAAAAAGCAGTCAACAATCCGGTGCCATCCTTGCTGTGGCTATGGTCAGGGATTAAGCCAATAGGCTTCCACTCGCATCAATCCATTGTTCCTGAGATGCCCTTCTTCCCTAAGCCATCAAGAACGTAGAGCCACCTGGAGTCATTAGTGTTCTCCAGGCAGGTGAAATTAAGGGCATGGCTTGGTCACAAGATGCCCGATCGTTGGCTCACAAAACGGATGGGGAAGGTTTGACAGGCAGCCACTATTCAGGGTGCTGAAGCAGAGGTGCGGCCACCTGTCAGTCGGCCTGTCAGTCAGCTGGAGCAGCAATGGACTGCGGTTTCCAGAGATGATGTCGTGGCATAAGGAAAAAAAATAGCTTTGTATATGATTCAGGCATCAGTACTTAAATGTATGCATCATGTTTCATTGCAAAACAAGCAAGTAGGCAAGTAGTCTTTTGTGGATGCTCAGCTACAGGCTTGTTGATGTATTTTAGACTATTAAATATAGACACAAATACAAATGCAGATATTTCTAAAAAGCAAGAACCTTAAAAAAAACTCCTGATTCAGCTATTTAATGATGTGGAGGGTGAGTTAGTGATCACAAAAGATCTGGCTACATATCTCCTCCTACTCATACGCAGAGAAAACACAAAGAGGTATTTTTAACGAATGTATCTGTTTCCTAAGCCAAAGATTTCTCTGATAGCAACGCTTTGAACACTGAATGCTTTGAGGTTGGGCACAGCTACATTTGAATTATGTATTTGTCTGATGTCTATCCTCCCTAACTTAGCCCATGTCCAAATGTGCAATTTATACCAAGTAAACTAAGGCTGAACCAACTCCAGACTGTGATTTTCTTAATAACTTATTAAGTGCCAAAAGACGCACAATGACCCAAATCTGTGTCATCTTAATGAAATACATGTGGGACCCATGAGGGTAACATGAAAAAAATGTGCAAGAAGATTTATAGTCTTGTCTTTTCCAGACTGTACTGAAGGGTCCATCACACAGGGAATAAACATGTATAAACATGCATAAATTCAACTATGTGTTGGTGGTATATTCAACTTTATGCTGAGTTTCTTGGGTCTTTAGTTGAATGGCTGGTGGCATAGTGCAAAAATCATTCAGGTCCTGGCAGAACAGACTTATTCCCACATTACACAGTGTCCCAGCGAGGAATCAAGGTGAGATGTTTGACCATGCTCAGACTTGAATGGACCTCCAATGTGGGCTCCATGTGGAAGATCTGGTGTTGGTTCCCACGTCCTGTGGGGACTTATACATTTGGGCTATATTTTCATCTTTTTATTTACACTTGTTCACATTATTAAGAACTCTAAATTAAAATATTGGGAATTCCCAAAGAGAGAAGGGTAAAAATCATGCTGAATTGCACATTGACCTATGTACACGCTGCTCTTATGTTTATGTCCGTCCTATCTCCTGTGAGTTTGGATTTCTAAATATTAAGTTGCTGGGATGGGATGACTGTAGGTTAACGGTCCTTTTAATGCAGTGTACTTCAATTTTGAATATCCCAACGAATAAGGAGTGCATACATCGCTGCATCCACTAGTGATGTGAGGGGCATCAGACCCGGAGAACAGAGGCGGTTAGAGGAATAAAGGACAGAATATCACAGGAGAACCTTGTGACGAATTGATAGCATCCAAACTCAGCAGAAAGCTCCCCAAAACAAGGATGGTAATTTCATCTCAGCCATGAACAAGCAAAGGGGCTGAAGAGTAGCAGACAGCTTCGCTGTAAAACAAGGCCGTATCCCGGCGAGGGGCCTGCTCGCCCCCGGGCGTCTTCGTCTCAGAGAAAACGCTGTCTGTGGCTTTTGAAGGCTTGAGCTCCTTTCTGTCCTGTTGCTTCTGCACCCCTTTTCCCCAGTGAGAACCCCTACCCTTCTGATAGGTCTGCAGAGGGCAGTTTAAGTACAAGATTTTGCAGTTTTATGATTCTCTGTCAGATATTGAACTGACTGCAAAGACCTAAAGTGTACTAATTTCATATTCACTTCCCCTCAGGTGGGATGGGGCCTTGTTGTCTCAGCAGATGTCATTGCTAGCCTCACATTTTTTAGGGTGCGATTATCCAGAAGTCTGTCACTGAAGTTTCCTATTTCAAGTTATTTCCTGGCTTTCCAGTGCACAAAAAATAATAAAATAAAGGTTAGAACAATGATGAACATCAGGGCATTAAAGTCAACACCAGCTGGAAGGCAATGGCTTCTGATAGACCTCAATTTGCTTTCTGAGTAGTACAGTAGCAGAGAAACCATATTAAAGAAGATGTTCTGTTGCTAGAGACCAAGGCATAGATTTCAATACCTGCAGAGACTTCATTTTCTGTCTTCCAGACAGTGTATTGCCACCTATCTGCCTGTGCTGTGAATTAAAAACCATTTATTTGGATCCTTCATGTGGTTATGAAGCACATTTGCATACTTGGATACACTGACATGCACCGTAATAAGTCCGAAATTGATTTGCCGTCATTCCCTTTGTGGAGCAGCCACCTCGTAAATGTTGAATGTCAAGCTGTGTCAGGAAGAGCGCGAATCGCTTGTCCCCGCCGTCATTTGAGTTTGACATTTGCAGGTTATTCATCTGTAAAATACCATTTATGCGAAGGGATAACTTCTTGTGAATTTGTCTTTTTGAATTGCCAAAGTGGTCAGGGGGGAGAATTGGGAAAGCAAATTGTTACAAATACGTATCACTGCTTGTCACAAAGAACTCTTATAGGAGGGATGTCCTGATGGTCATGCAGGGTGCATAAATTGTGGTGAATGGTCTCGTATCTGGGGTGCGCTTTCTGAAACAGACGCGTGGCTCTTCTACGGTAAGGCAGTAGAAGCGCCAGTAGAGACCTGGGGGTGTTTTCCGACACACGCCTGCCACACAGCACTTGCTAGCGTCACCTTCTCGTACTGAGGGAAGATCAGCCCAGACGGTCTTGCACGGGGGAGGCTTAGAGGGCAGATGCATTGCCTGGACAGCTTTCAAGTAAACTCATTTTGGGCATCATTCATTTGCAGCTGGTAGCGTCCAAATGCTGACTGGAACTTTTTCCTGTCTTTGTGTTATCTCTTGGTTTTAAAATGCAACAAATAAATATTCAGTCTTCTACTCCCATAAAAGTAGTATTTTTTCAAAGATTCCCTGATTTAACATTTTATAGCGTAGTACAGGGAAGAGTTTTAACATTGTTCGCTGAGCTATTTGAAATCAGCATTTGCATAACAGATGCGTGACTCCACAATGGAAATGCATGTCTGTGTGCAGGTTGTGCAGAGTTCCCAGGGAGGCAGACACATCAATTAGCTGCGGGGTGTTCATTTTCCCTGGCTTTCATCTCTCCAAGAACCCCCCCCACTTCCGGTGTAATCGTTGTTTGCCAGGTGCTACAGCTGTCAGGTGTTTTCTGGGTTTTTGGCGGACTTTGCTCTGACGGAGTGAGTGACCCCGTGGGATGGAGGTGAAATCGAGATGAAAGTTTACCTTCCCCTTGATCCTTCCACCGCCTCACACGTTGGACTGAGCCTCAGGTCTGTGCCAACTCAGCTGAGACAGGGGATGGAGCCCACCTGGAATCACAATGTCCATGGTGGGACAGTGAGAGCTTGTGACTTGAGCACCTGAAAACTTAGAGAACTGTATAGAAATAAACACTGGTTGTACACTTAAGGACAGCTTAAGGACATTAACTTGTGACCAAAAACCTTAAGCCTCGAGTAGGCTACCTGATATATCCAGGAAGCAAAAAATTCATTATTTGAAAAAACTTGCAGTAAAAGAGGAGAGCCAACTGAATGGATTATTTCGGTGAATCCAAGCCACTCAGAATGAAGTGTGCGCACAAAGAATGTGGCAAAACAGAGTATGGCTATGATGCGTTTATAAAGAGATCGGGTTCGACCTCTTCCCCTCTAATTTTATACACGGGAAGGCTAGTTGGTACAGACTGGTATGGTGTTGTAAAAAGGCACCTACTCTTCTCTATCTTTGTTCTGACACACTCCAGTGAGCTGAGCCTGAAGGAGTAAGTCCTGTAATGGGCTCCAGTGTAAGATTTTTTTTTGGGGGG
>JAODKC010000038.1:21106636-21131398 GCA_026777985.1 Mormyrops attenuatus
GAAATATACAGTGTGCAAGCAATTAGGACAGATGATGATATGTCAGTTAGACGGTGATGAGTAAAAATAACCTTGCTGAACTGGCATTTAACACTGGCATTACAGGCAGTGACTGGTATAGGTAATTAAACAGCATAAAAAGGTAATGCAGGTAAAGAGGGCTCTGAATTCAATTGAGTCCATTCACATGCAGGATGTCTTTTGTATATCTACTGTAACATACCCAGCTGTTACGCCCTGTGAAGTCTAAACAGGAGCCGCAGTGCTGGCCTGGGTGCAGCTTAGAGTGACAGTGTGTTGCAGCAGTTCAGTGATTCAGTTATACAAATGCGGCGGCCTGTACTGAGGAGCCAGTGGGTCAGAATGAAAATAAATCGGTCATGTGGGTTATGCAGTGAGGGCGCTACTGTTTCAGCAGAACTCCCGTAGGGATTGGGCTCTGTCCTCAATACACATCCACTCTAAACCTACGCCCATAACCGTACATTGCTGCACTCGAAAGAAAGCCCGTGTCATTGTAGGAGTCAGGAAGTGTGCAGAGACGCCCCGGGAAGCAGGTGATCTCGTCGGCAAGCCCTGCTTTCCTGCCGAGAACAAGTGCAATTGGCTGCTACACTCTGTAATGTTAGTGTTCTTTAATGGAAACGGACCTTCAGGATTAAGCCGTGGTTTTATCATTTGTGCTGTATTTTTGTCCAATAAAGTTAATTTAAACTGTTAATCCCATTTATTTCTAGTTTAATAACTTCCAATAGGCAGGTGCGGGACAGGCGATAGATGATCACCGTCTAACTAAAAATGACACCAGCTGCTGGCGGTGGTTTAAACCAGATTCTTGGGCATCTTTCTGATATCCAGCATTGTTTATTTATTATTTATAATTTGTTTTCTCAGTGGCATTGTGGTTTTCCCCCTGTTTAAACCACTGAACTTTATTTCCTGCCGTGCCATTTAAATGAATGCAAATGTGTTTTCTCATGTTTGCACCACGCGCTGTGTTTATTCCCAAGGGCTCGGTTTTCAGTCAGCTGTCGCGGCAACGGCTGCTGTCGGCTTCCCGTTTGGGCAGGCAGACTTGCCCAACCTTATTTAATTTGTCAGCATTACACTCGCATGATGCTTATACATTTGTCTGTATCAGCTTTTCAATTTTATTACCGAAGGCCGATTAATTTTGCGAACAAATATCAAAATTCAAGACGCCAGACATGCACCACGGTACTAACAGTATATAACAGCACCGTACTGTACTGACAGTGAGACAAATTCCATAAATTTGCGTCTGGGGTAAGGTGTGAACAGCAGGCCATCATCAAATTAAATATCTCTGAGAAACATAAATCGGAATATGATGCTTGTTAAGAAAAATGTTTTTCTGCTTTGATGTATCTCCCACACCCTGTCCCTCTAGCCTAAGGAAATTTCAGCCGTGTTTAGCCTGGCTTTTCATTCAAAAGATCCAAATCTGACAAGAAATAATAACTAGCCATAGTTCCAGGGTCAGTGAGAAGTTTATGGAGATATTTGCCTTTATTTTTACTAGCTTTATTAACTGCAACCCCTCCTCTTTTAAAATCAAGAAATTTAGTTAGAATTCACATTACTGCTATATTGTATTAATATTCATTACTGATGGGAGAATGAATGCATCACTCGGCATACGCAGTGACTTGGATGTGGTCCTGACTCTCCTCATATGCAGTTGGTTATGTAATGATCATTACTGTGAAATTTATACAGACTTACGGCAAATTACTCAATAATAGATGGATATCCCTAAAACCTCCGGGAATCGGCCCCCGGTTAACGATGAGTCATTAGGAGCATATACACACACCCACACATGCCAGCACCCCCGACTTAGAGTCTCTGTCTGAATATGGAATTTAATATAAATGGCATTTTTTAAAAGAAACATTGAATATATATTATTTAAGAATTATTATCAGTTGTGCTCTCGCTGCCGATTAGTGTGAGATTTTTGTTCTTTTGTAGTTTTAAATATTTTCCTCAAGATGGCAGTAATCACTAGGCTTACTCAAAGTGAATGCCGAATTTCATATTGATCGTTGCAGTAGTGTCAGTGACTTGGTTTCCATACCTTTACAAACATTTAAAATAAATCGCGTAAAACAGGATTTCAATGTTACCTTCTCCTAAACAGTATTTTTTCTATACTGTAAATACTGTATTAATGATTATATATAAAAGAAGATTAAGGACTTGTTGTAAGGGCTGTTTTATACAGGGTCACACATTTTTAATCTTTTTATACTTGATAAAAGTTAGATGAAATAATGCAATATTTGTATTTTAATCTTTAACCTAATGATTGCTTTTGGTATTTTGCAGATGGTTTAAACCAGTGGCCAGTCTTATCCAGAAAGGACCGTTGGCTATGCGGGTATGTTTAGGTTACTAATGAGGGGACTGATTGGTTGAAGAGTCCTCACACCTGGGTTCGAACAGCTGACCTAAAGGTTACCCCAAAAACCTGCACACACACCGGCCCTTTGCGGATAAGATTGCCCACCTGTGGTTTAAACGTTCGCAACTTCCAAGGCGACACTAGAGGGTGCCATCCTTCAATGAAATAGACAGTCTCAAAAGATCCGTTTTAATGCTGCCATTACCTTTTTAGGTATCTTAATCACACATTTCACTTTAAATAAAGATGTAATATGAACATATTAATATAGAGACGTATACAAGGCTCGGCTTATGCACGGGCTAACCTGGGCTGGCTGTTTTATGCTATAGGTCGGGCCCCCACAATGACATTGGCACAGGGGCCCCCATCCCTCTGACCTAGAATATATACATACATAATTTCCTAATTTCAGAGTTTTCCCACACACCTTATGTGGTGTTTTGTGTGTCCTGTGGCACGTAAAATAGCAGCATTGTAGTTTTCAGGAAGAGCGAGAAATGTGAAGGCGGTGCTCCAAGGCTGGGCGACTTCCCTGCGGGTGCAGAGTAGGGGCACAGCCGGGCCCCCAGTGGCGGAGCTCACCCCCACAGACCCCCACCTCCCTGCAGGCATCTCTCGCAGCTTTCCCCTATTTCTGCCTCCCAAATTTCATAAGAACGGTAATATGAACTAAGAACTAATATTCTGAAACAGTACATGTTATATTTTATTATATATTTTTTTGTTTTGACCTTAACGTTAAAGGATATATGAATAATAACATTTTTGTTCAGCTTTATTTATGTAGTAAGTTTTAATTCTGAAATTGTGGCATCAAAAAAGGTTATATAGCCATTCTTGTACAATAATAAATGTGAGACCTTGGAAAAACACCCTGGAAAATGAGTGAAACGTGACACTGAAGTATCATTTTAATCGGTCATTTGTATTTTTTTGATCTCAATCCATTCATCTTCCAACCACTTGTCCAGTACAGGTTCAAGGGGATTTGAATCTATACAGTATTTAATGTTTATCCAAAACGAAGGCATTAGAACCGACTTAAATTAATAAGCCTGCTACCCAGCTAGAGGTGTAGCAGTTCAGTTACTCAATTGTACTTCTGTTTTCTTTCTAAATAGTCCTTTCAGAATTCTTCCCTTATTGTTCCCATGTTGATTTACTGTGTCTGGGTTTCGTACTGCTCTGATCTAAGCAATCTGTATTTAGTTTCCAATTTAGCAGCATGGCTCAGCAGTCCGGTGCTGCATCGGTCCTGACAGCCACAAAGTTGCCCCACCTTCTCCTGCTCACTCGCTCTGTAGTGGTTTGCGTAGATTAAAAACTGTGCATTGTTTTACAGTACACTCAACTTTTTTTCAAATATTATCATTATATAATTTTTTTACAATATTATTTTTTAAGAATATTATTCCCAGTATTGCAAAGCAGTTTGACCACACAGAGCATCCTGAGGTTCCAGAACCTTATGGTACACCAGGGGGTGTCCTGATTGTAATGGCTAATTGTCATTCTTTTTTTGGCAATTAACCATAACACCTCTCTGTTCTTTATGGAATCAAATTTGAAAGACCAAAGTCAGCCTCAACTGATAGCATGTCCCTGAAACAAGAACCGAAAGAGTGAGTTGACATAAGATATGAATAGTCAGACCATGATCTGCACTTACGCAGACAGCGTGGCTCAATAAATGTTACACCAAATGATATTCTGACTTAAAGGTTTTTTAGAAGTTCTGAATTGCAAAGTTAATTTCATCTTGTATCAAGATCCTATAAAAATGGTTGCTCGGAATTCTCCTGCCTTCTCGAAGGTTCTTTAGTCCTGCTCAGGATGATTCATTCCTGACCTTTTGCAGCTTGTCTGGTTCCCCTGATGTTCTTCTGTACTGTCTCCTTCCTTCTACCTTATTTTTCTATTTCTGCTGCATGGACATCGGACGTTTTCCTCTGTCGCCCTGAAAAGGCTACTCGGAATCATTTGTAATGCGTGTTTTTGCCAATTTTAAGATGATGTTTTCAGAATGGACATCCAATTATCTTGAAGGTTAAACACTGACATAAGCCAATGTATATGAGCTATGCCTGTTTTAAGCTTTACTTAAAATGACTAAAAAGTGACTAGTTTTGTATCAACATTCGTCCTGTTTGAGGTGGTATGTAAGGAAGGTTGAGCTGGACTCAGTTCCTAACTGTTGTATAATTTCAATATATACATTACTTCATAATTTAACTTTTTGTAACAACTGCCCATTAATGAAGAGTCTGATTGGATATCATGAATTATTCATAAATCGGTGGTCTCCCTGGACCAGTGTGAGAACCACAGCTCTGGATAATATTCTTCCTTCCCCCATTCCATCCTCTGGTGTCCTTGCATTTTTATGACAAAAGTTGCTGAGAAATCCTGCTCTAAACTCTGTTTCCTTTAGGATCATAAAGGTGGCTATTTGGTGGTTTTCTGAAGCACTGTTTCTTCAGAGACCCATCCTGGTCTCCCAAAGCTCAGCTCTCTCTAGGTACGTTCTGCAGGGTTCCTGTCCCCAGGACATCTGGGCTGAAGTTTTGTGGTGTAACGTCTTACACGTAGACTCTGTATCCAATGTAATGCATTTCTAAAAAGCAAAGGTCCACATGAGCACGTGGAATGTATCAGAGGAAAGGATTCATGAACGTTTTCATTTCAGCTATTCAGCTATCAATATGCACATAGCAATAAACGATCTACCCACCTTGCTTGGTGCTAAGCGTGACCAAGCTACACGCTGCCCGCCGGGGAAATCAGCCGAAAAGGCCTGAATGTCAGCTTCTCTTTTGTTGTTTAATTTATTTCCTGTTCAAAGCAGGGGAGGGTGGCCTTGCTGTGCCTGCCGGGCATTGATGTGGCCCTAGTTGGCCCCTCCCCCGCTGAGTCTGTCTGGAGGACTACCTGGTGCCCCCCTGCCCCCCTCCATCCACACCCCCCTACCACGCCTGTGGTGTCAGTGCTCACAGTGCTCTGGAGGCCTGGTAAATGTGCACAATAGGGGGTGCTTTTTTGTGGTTTGAAGATATTTATTTTTTAGAAAAGGAAGTCTCTCTGAACATCTAATGGGTGTGTGTTCCACTTACTCTGATCGGGGTGCTTTTTTGACTGAACCGATTTTGTTGGTGGTGTGGATTAAGGCTGCACAATTAATCGTAAAAAAAAAAACCTGGATCTCGATTCACATCTCTATGCGATATCATTTCTAAATTACAACGGCTTTTCTGCACTGTATCACATCAGCTGGATCAAAACAAGCGCTCCTACTCTCCCCAGAGAGTCTCAAGCGTCCCATAATTCTGCATTCTCTTTAAAGGGCAATTTTTCACTGCGCCTAGTACCTTACTTTTGGTACTTCAACAAGGTACCAAAAGTATGGTACTTCAAGGTGTTGGTTTTACACTGACGTAAAATCAATACTGGCACTGAATGACATGACAGCGTGACACGGGGTATTTTGTGCTGAATTCAAAAAATGACTGTAATATATTATAGGGCTGGATGATGTGCGATATTAATACCAGCATCGCATTTTATGCACATCCAGTTCTACCATGGCTAGTCGGCTAGACGAAAATCAGACTTTTTCTTACCTTCAACTCTGTATGGCGCAGGGAGTTTAGGTTTTTGCTAAAACATTTTTACTCTTTATTTTAAGAAAACTTAGCAATTTTTGCAATTTTAATTATTATTCATTTTCAAGATTATCTAGTATGTTTAAAAATCAGCTTAAAGTTTACCTCCGCTGCTTTCGCATGAGTGCGTTCTCCGAGACCATCATAATCGTTTCCATCCTTGCTGTTTAAATCACTCCTAGATGGGTTTGTGAGAAATTTATGTTGAATACCCCAATATTTATTACAACAAAATCAAATAGCAATACTTAGCAAAATTTTCCAATACTGAGCTGTCCTAGTATATTACACTGAATACTTTATTTCTTTCTATGCTCTCCTGATCTCAGATCGCAGTTAAAGCTTGGGTCACTTCCTTTATCCGCGCACCCATTTTTATTATATTTATTTATTTACTTATTTTTACCTCCTTGTTGACCGAGTTCACAGCTGTTTTAATGTCTTTTTTAAAATGTGCTCTTCTGCCTTTTTACACCACTTTGAAGTGCGTTGTGTCTGAATTGTGTTATATACACAGACTTGCCTTACCAGTCATTTAACTTGGCAAAGTAAGTTATATTGTCCATGTGTTGCAGATGGTTAAATGAGAATTTTCATCGTATTCATAATATTTATAAGGCAAATCTGTAGAATGCAAGTGCAACTAACATCAGAGCCTTGTTAGTGTCAGCTAAGAAAAAGGGACAAACTGAAAGCCAGGTGTCAGGTGGAGGGTGTCAAAATAGTGCAACATGTTATTTTTCCAAACCTGTTTCATTGATTGTGCTGCTGCTAGTTGTGTATTTATTTGTTTGTTTGATTTATTCATTAAACATTTTACTGTCAGACTTTATATTAAGCTACTGGGTAAATGGGTAATTTTATTTTCAGGCGCGTTCTCAGTCAGAATTTATTTTTCCTCGAGGTTATGCTCAGTCAGAATTTAATTCATTAAATATTTTCCTGCCAGAGTTTATATTTAACTATTTATATATTGAACTGGTTGATTTTTAATTTCAGGTAAACACTCGGTTTGAATTTAGGTTTCTGACATTAACAAATGAGTCAGATATCCAAAATATACTATGTGTTATGTCAGTTTCTGGCCGCGTACATGTGCATGAGCTGAACATTTTTTCAGCATAAGGTGATACTCCCAAGAGCTTCTTCAAGGTTGGCAGGTCTGCAGTCTGCTTCCCTGTGAACTGTCACCATTAGCTGGGCAGCCAGGTTGACCATGATCAGTTGCACCTGTGCACCCCAGGCCAGCAAAGGCACAGAAGCTGCTTCAGTCTGTCCACTTAACTTGATCAGTCCTGACCTTAGAGACTGTCTGATGGTCATGTCAGAATGTGTCTCCTCTGGAGGATTGATGAAGTAATGATTCCAGGAAACACTTTAAGAATACCATGTCTTTACCACTGTCTCTCTCTCTCTCTCTCTCTCTCGCACACACAGATTCGGCATCAATATCTCTGTGGAGACTCTTCGTTTATTTCTATGGGCATAACCCTAATCCCACCCATCACGACCTTAACCCCTACCCAGTCCTAATCTTAACCATAAGTAACCAAACAAAATACAAGACTTTTGGCATTTTTTTTTTTCATGGAATTGAGTTTCCCATTAAGAGGACTGACAAATGTCCCCACAATAATGGGTTTTTATCACATTGTGGGAACATTTTGTCCCCATAATGTAATTATATAGATGACCATACACACACACACACACACACACACACACACTTAAAAGACACGATACAAAAAAAAATGACTCCTTATAAATAGGAATTCTGTATTCATAAACTAAAAATTAGTGTTTAGCCCATGGTACTGACCGTTTAAATAATTGTCGGGGGGGGGCTTGGTTCCAGAAAGAGGCTCTATGTGCAGTAGAGAAGCCCAGGTAGCAGTATGCCTTCTTTTTCCCTCCTTGTGGCTTGACTTTAGGGCCTGAATTGGGCCACAGTGGGGTGGGTGGATTGCGGCTGCCGTGCAGCGGTGCCCAGCACTGCTGCATGCGGCCGGCCTGACTTACATCCCAGCGGGCAGCAAAACCAACTAACTGTATTGTCTTTTCTCAAAGTTGTATATTTCTTTTTCTGAACTCAAGGCTGGCGGAGTGCTCTCTCAAACGCGTTTCATTTAGGGGGAACGGTTAACTTATCTGCAGAACATGTGTCTGCAGAGCTGACAGCTACACCAACCTGTGCGTGTTCGGTATTGATCGCTTGTTTCACTTTAAAGCCCTACTGCCAACATCAGGAGATCCCGACAGCTCAAGCAGGTAGAGACGTGTGGTGGTAGTCGCTGGGGATGCACTCACAGCTGTTAGACTCCCTTATTTACGGAAGGAACAAAATCGCAGAGCAGTAGCAGTAAAAGTAAACCCTGAAACTGCTGCCAACTGCCGAATCGTGGACAAGTGCAGCTTGAAGTGTTGGTTTTTCTGTGAGTGACAGATTCTGTAGCTTTATTTATCAGATTCAGTGTGAACACAAAGCCTTGGGTCACTGAGTGAAGGTGCAGCACCCACATGGTGTTCAGGGCCGTTCTGTAGTGTCCCACAGCTTGACCGCTGCACTGTGACAGTTCCGTATACTGTACACCATCACATACCACTACATGTGTTTGTCATGTCAATCTAACATGGGCTCAAAAGTATTTTTCTATTGATTTGTTTTTCAGCTAACCTTTGTTAAAAGTTGGATTTTTCTCCTCATTTCATTTCTTATAACCTCTGGCAAAAAAGTGTGCAGCGCAACTCTAGATAATGCTGTATTGTAGAAGATGAAGGCTTTCCTAATTTAGACCTGTGGACTAGTGTAGAACCTTTAAAAACGCGTCATGTTCTGTTATTTTCAGATTAATGTTGTTAAACTAAATTTGCAATGTGCCTTAGAACCACCTATTCAGACCCGGGTATTGACTAAAAAATAGTTTCCTTCATCTGAATATCCGTGTTTGGTTAACCTTCGGTTAGACGGTAAAGAATTAGGTCGAGGGGCTTTTCCTCTCAGAAGCCAAAGACCCTCCAACCCCCCCAAAAAAAGTAAGGATAAGTTTGAAAATAGATGAGGGTCACATTGCTATAGAGTCCCAGGAGGAGCATAGGGATGAAATTATTCAACCTGAATGACAGATGTTCCATCCCATAACTGACCTGTCTATCTGCCCTGATCCCAGAATCACCTGGTCTGATTAAGCCTCCACCATCTCACTGTTTCTTTGTGTCAGTCTGTTTAGTCCCAGGCTCTACAGATGAAAAACAATAATGCAAGGATCTGCAATGCCAGGCCACACTCTGGCCAGAAGCAAGCACATCAGACATGTCCCTCATCCGCCTCTCTGAAATCAGCGGGATGTCTGGCATGTGGTTCATCATACCAGGTCATGTGACCATGAGTCTTTGTGGATGGCAGCTGCTGTTAACTCAGTGTTTGATAACATTTTAGGTGAGAACTGGGGACGGCCTGTGGAGTTGTACCACTGCTAAGTGGCTATGCTATGACGAATTGAAGGGGGCGGTCTGAGTCAGTCTGGGTCGGCTGGACACCGCAGGTGTTGGCAGTGGGCTGGAAATGTCGAAGAGGGCTTTTTGCGTTTGTGTAACTACGAGTGTTTCGGTCTCCGATGATCCAACAAAGCCACACGTCAGCAATCCAGTTCACGGCCGCAGTGCTGCACTGCTTTGCCAGGGTTTGTGGACCTGCAGGGGTCAGCCCAGGAAGTGTGTCAACCATGAAGCACGCTCTCTTTCTAAAAAGGAGTTTTGGGAAAAGGTTAAACAAACACTCCTGAAGATATCTGACAAACTTGAACATATGCCCAAAATACCACCCTTGTCTGATGGCTACTTCATTACATCACAGCAGAAGCACAATGATGACTTGTCCTTTAAAAACAAATGATCGCATCTGCTTCATGCCTTAATGAAAATATTAAGCTAAAACAATACCTATATTTAATGCATTAAAGAATGAATAGTTTAATTAGTCTTCCCAGGTTATAGTTATCTTGTTGATGTATCTCTATGTATTTTATTTTAATTGTCATGCTTTAATTTTCCTAATGTGCCTTGGGTGAGTTAGACATGAATCAGATATTTAGGCATTCAGACCTTTCTTCTAAAATCAACCAGCACGTCTCCTTGCTTTGTGAGTCACTTATCAGTAGGGAATTTAATGCCGGTGCCAATAAGCAAGAAACACGGTGGCGGAGGAGAATACAGGAGTTTACTTTGAAGAGCCAGTGGGCTCGACGGCCCAGAAGACTTAAGACATATATTGGATTCATGATGGAGGGCACTGAGTTCACTTTGAAAATAAAACAGAATATTATTCATATTCCTTTTACAATTCAGATTGCCAGCTGACCCATGTGCAGCGGCACTGAATTACATTTCCAATGAGCTGTCTGGCTGCCCGTGGCAGACAAAATCCCCACTTCCTGCTTGTGGCTCTTCCTCCCCTCCTCTCACACCTGGCCCTGGCTGATGATGACCTCGTAACACTTGGCCTGTTACATTAATTAGCAAGAAAATTCTCTCTAGTGTACCATGCATGTTTGCTGTTTTCCCCGACTTCATAATTGGAACTGAATTTAATAGTTTATGCTTCTCATTACAATGGGTGCTCTTTTCTTAAAGTGATCTAGTCACTGACGATTGCATAAATTAGTGAAAGTAACATTAGGTGAACAAGCATAATACGATAATATTATTTTCATATTGATAAAATCCACTCTTGCTCCCACCTTTGACATACAGAGTAGACCCCAGGATCAATCAATTAATCAATCTTTAGTTATGTAACACTATTTCAACCATAGCGTTTACAAAGTGCTTTACAGACATTTTACAAGAAAAGGAAAGAAATTAAACCTCTAGCCTCTGCCTCACAGGGGTCTCTAGCCCCTACCTCACTGGAGCGTCTAGCCCCTGCCACACTGGAGACCTTAGCCCCTACCTCAATGGGGTCTCTAGCCTCTACCTCACCGGAGCGTCTAGCCCCTGCCACACTGGAGACCTTAGCCCCTACCTCAATGGGGTCTCTAGCCTCTGCCTCACAGAGGTCTCTAGCCCCTACCTCACCGGAGCGTCTAGCCCCTGCCACACTGGAGACCTTAGCCCCTACATGAATGGGGTCTCTAGCCTCTGCCTCACAGGGGTCTCTAGCCCCTACCTCACCGGAGCGTCTAGTCCCTGCCACACTGGAGACCTTAGCCCCTACATCAATGGGATCTCTAGCCTCTGCCTCACAGCGGTCTCTAGCCCCTACCTCACCGGAGCGTCTAGCCCCTGCCACACTGGGGACCTTATTCCCTGCCTCAATGGGGTCTCTAGCCTCCGCCTCACAGGGGTCTCTGGCCCCTACCTCGCCTGAGCCTCTAGCCCCTGCCACACTGGGTACCTTAGCCCCTACCTCAATGCGGTCTCTAGCCTCTGCCTCACAGGGGTTTCTGGCCCCTACCTCGCCGGAGCCTCTAGCCCCTGCCACACTGGGTACCTTAGTCCTCACCTCGCCGGTTGTTGGATTTAGATATCCTTCTCATCTCCTCATATAAAATACTCCACAATCCATCCAGGGTTGTTACAGTTCTTCTGAATATGGAGATCAAAACATCTAGAACCATTGTTGCGATTCTAACAAAGGACCAACAACACAAGACTCAGTCTGCCTTCGTGACCTTTCTCACTACCCCTCTCACTACCTCTCTCACCACCTCTCACCTCTCACATTCCTTAGTGCATATAGAAAACCCTGCAATATATAATATATAGCATAAAACTGAAGAGCAATGTCCAAATCTTTCAGCTCAGTTTCTGAGCAACACACAAGGGATGAGTCCCACATTCAATGGTCTATGTAGGATGTGTTAAAACGCCTCTGTTTAAAAAGCGTGCTTGTGATCCATATATGTAACAGGAAAAGCATCTCCCTGAAGATCACTCAGGGGACTCCCTTGAACCTGAACAGAGTCACATGCAGCTACATTTTTCTCCCTGTCAGCTGACATTTTTTCCTTTACACTTTAATTTTCCACCCACTTCTCCTCCTAAATCCCAGCAGGTGTTACACAGACAGGGATTATTAAGTGGCTCACAGCCTCGCTGTGATGTTTGTGCAGGTCTGTTCGATGTACAGCGCTCGGTAAGCGTTGAGTCACCTCTTTGGTGGTTGAATGAGTCCAGCACTGAGTGGTCAGTGATTGTGTAACTTAATAACACACAGACAGAGCTCCTGACGCATGCAGTGTGGCAGCCTGCCATCTGACAGAGCAGATTCCTGACTCCCCTTATCTCTGAATTTCTTAACGCAGGCCCATAATCTCCTCTCCAATCCTAGGTTCCGGTCACAGGTGTTAATAAAATGGTGTCGCGTTCCTCTGAGTGTAACATCTCATTGCTGCCACTTCAGCAGCATGTGGTGTATTGATTATCCCAGTCAATGGGCGCCTATCAGTCGTGTTGCAGTACAAACTAGTTCTCTGTATTAACTGTCACATCAATTATTTAAAAAGCACACAGTCATTGTGTCTATGAAGCAGTCAGACAAAACCAATGTGAGTTACAGAAAAAAAAAAATGAAAGTATTGACTGGCTTTCCTGGCCAGCAGGTTCATAGCTTGGCCCCATGTCACCTTGCATTATCTCTGAGGACTTTCAGAATAATCCTGCTCGTAGGAAAGAGGAGTTAATGTGCCAGGGACCTCCTTCTGGGCCCCCCTCAAACTATATGACAACGGGGGGGGGGTCCAATGCGTGTCCCTTTTTGTACTACTGACAAGGGAGTGGGAGGAGGCACTGTCTTTATGACAAACTGCATTTCAGATACCTGTCCACAGAACAGCATGGTGGAGAACCTTCTGGTAACTCCTCTCCACATCCTTATGGTTTTTTTGTTTTTCTGCATCAGGTTATATAGTTACCCCCCCCAGCAGTGCATAATAGTGTATAATATGACAACAGTAATTATGATGATTATTGATTATGAGCATAACACCACTGATAGGATAAATGGATTTTTTTTTGGGGGGGGGCGGGGGTTAACACATTCTTGTGCCACTATGCTCTGGAATTATGCATTGTTGATGACCTGTTTTTCCATTGGACCGGTCTCTGTTCCCATGTTTTGTGTCTCTGTGGACTCTGTATGTTTACGCCTAACTCTAAGCAGACGATTACCATGCCAGTGCTGTCAGTCTGATCCTGTCTAGGTTATCTCACTGTTCACCCTGAGGGGGTGCCGGTCCACCGTGAGTCACTCCGGAAATCGGAATACTCAGAGAGTCATGTTTGAACCTGGGTGTGAAACAACAGCACCCACTGAGCCACCATCCGCCCTGCCACTAATGACACAGTTAATTCACTTAAGTAACCTTTTACTGTGAGCCTGTACTTTGAAGGAATAAGAAAAAAGTATTCTATTAAAGCGTAAGTGTGTTAAAAGTACCTTTGAGTTTGAGCTTCAAGAGTCCAGTGCTGGAAGAGCATTGATGAATAATTGATTACAGTAATCAGATCTGCCCTGCACCAAAGACAGGAAGGTTGCGCCCCCTGTAGGTGACCAGATCGTTAGACAGTGCTTTGTTGTTTTGTAGATTCCACTCCCCGCCCTCCGGTTTGGAAGAAAGGGTCCCAGCCTTAGTGCATAGGGAGGGAACCTTGTGGGATGTGGCATTTGCGTGCTGGTTGCTAATTTAAGCTTATTCAATTAATACACTTTCATATGTCATATTGAAATGTTAATGCAGTGTCACCTTAAACATCAATTAAATAAAAAAACAGCTTCACCTGCTTTCAACCTGAGTATAGGATGTCCTGGGTTTTGCTGCAGTATGCTTGGGCAATACTAATATAGTAACAATAAGAAGAAACAATAAGGATCCAAAATAACTATAATAATAATAATAAATGATATAAAATTGTGCAATAAAACAGGTTTGAAAGGAATCTGCCCCACACAAGGGGGTATTCCACAAAGCTGGATTTCCTAATTAGCTGGATAACTTAAGCCAAACATGAAAACTGTTCAATAGGAAGAGAGGTAAGTGACATTCCGTTTGGACAGTCCTTATATTTAGCTTAAGGTATCTGGCTAATGAAGAAATCCTGCTTTGTGTGTAGCCCCATGGTCTACCTGTAGCAGATTCTGACTTGGAGGCATGAATTGGATGGAAATAGTCACATGATTGCATACTTCAGCATGACGCAGCACACATCCAAAGGGCTGCACCTGTGTGCTAATTGCGGCAGTATCATTGCCTCTCATTTCATTTACCCTCACAGCGATTTATGCTCAATCTGGCTCCTGCTGACAGCTGCCAGATGTTTGATCTTCATCCAAACGCCATGCTGGCCTTGTGTGATAATGAGGCTGCACTGAAAATATTTTCATTATGCAATGTCTAACTACTTTCTGTTTCTTTTTGAGGTGGTAATTCATCTGTAGTTCAGTTAAAGGTTAATGTCACTTCTAAGAAGCTGATATAGGATGAAAGCACATTTGTGACACACTGTGATCTTGGCTAAGAAAAAGTTTTCAATCTTGTTAAATTTACAATTCTTGTGATAAGTATTATCGCAAGTCTAACAGTTTTCACTGAGATTTTATTATATTAAATGTTTAAAAGGATGAGTTTAATTAGATCATTTCTTAACTAGCTGTGGCAAACTGACACCAGTAAACCAAAAGCCGAAAGAAGAGCTGTTTTGAGTACTAAACAGTGAAGTGAAATTAATTGTAGGAGAAGTTTCTTGCAGGGTGAGATGCTGATATGTTGAGGGTTGGGGGCTGGAGCGATGACTCACATGTGACCCCTATCAGAGACCATGTTGGGGCTTTGCTGGTGGGTCTAACTGGTTCTCAGTGGGACATCAGTACTGTCACGTAACACTAAGTGACAACCTCTTCCCACACCCGGGCTTCTGATACTGGTGTCTGTGTTACAGATCACATTAACTGAGTCAGCATGGGTTGTCATGTCAGACACTGTACATCAGCTTGAGACTCCAGGGATGCTGCATCGGTGGAATCACACAAACCACCTAAGAAGGTCTCCACAAAGTCTACAATGCATCACTTCCAGGTCAATGAATTCCTGAGTTATTTTACTTTCAAAATACTTTTTCCTGAATTATTTGGATCTTTGTCACCTGAGAAACTATAACTATGCAAGTGGTTAAAAAATTGGCAAATTGGCATGGATGTACAGTGGACGATCATCCCAATCATGATCTTTTTAATTAATATACCATTGTGATCCACGATGTGAATTGCGATCTTTCTTCCATGTTTTGAAATCCAGCATCAAGAATATCCAGACTTGAACAAGCCTAGGGACTTGTCTATTAATAATTCATCTTTAAATTATTCATTTAAAACACTATATTGCATTATAGACTTTGTTTTCAAAATGGCAATTATATCCAGAGTTAAACTTTAATTTGAATATTAAACAAAGGTGTAATAAGCAGTTAATAGATAAGCATTAAAGTACTTAGAACTGATGTTACATCCTTTTTCAGCACCAGCTCCTCATCTGCTATGCCAACAGCTGACATTGAATTATCAAATACGTCACACCTGAAAGAGACCCTGTGATACAATATGGCCTGTCCAGCACAGCCAGCTAGTAGGAAGTCATTCTGCTGGTTTGTGAATGTAGCTATCACTACAGGATCTGAGTCAACTGTGAATTTGAGTCATGTATGTGCTATGAATCTGAGTCAACTGTGAATTTGAGTCATGTATGCACTATGAATCTGAGTCAACTGTGAATTTGAGTCATGCATTTGCTATGAATCTGAGTCAACTGTGAATCTGAGTTATGCAAGCACTATCAATCTGAGTCATGCAAGGGCTTCGATGTCGGCTGTGTTAAACTGTCCATCCATCATCTGAAACTGCTTAAGCCCAACCAGGGTCGTGGGGGGGACCAGAAACTATCCTGGGAACAATGGGTGCAGCCGGGAACCAACCTTGGGCGTTCGCCAACACACCGCAGGGAGCACACACTCACAGGGCCAATTTAGACTCACCAATCAACCTATCCTGCACGCTTTTGGACCATAGGAGGAAACCGGAGCCCCTGGTGAAAACCCACGTGAACACGGGGAGAGCGTGCGAACTCCACACAGAAAGGACCTGGGACCAAACCCAGGACCTTCTTGCTGTGAGTCAGCAGCACTAACCACTGCACCACCGTGCTGCCCCGTGTTAAGTTATTGGAGTATTATACTATTCAATTAATGAAGGACCATCTGCCAAGCCTGTACCCTTACCAGATATAAAAAGGCCCATTATGTATTTGCATACATTTTCATGCAATGGCTTATTAACTTTAATTGTCTGTATTGACTCTGGCAAAGCCTCTCACAGGAACTGAACATATACCTCTTATACCTTTTTGTATTTGGCTTGGCTCTATTTTACTTAGTTTTCAGATTTAGTTATCCTTCAGTTAGTCGTAGTTATTTTTTAGTTGTTTTTGTATTTAGCTTCCACGCTGCTGCACTCACATCCCCAGCTGACTCAGATGCTGTAGTGACTCTGGCATGTGAAGTTCGGAAACATTAGTAGGAAGACATAAAAGGTCACGGTCTCTATGATGCACATGAAAAGTAGATTGTGGACGTCTTCAAGATCGATCACGATATAAAATCGTCAGACCCCTACATGGACGGCTCATCTCAGGAGACCCAGGGAAACATCTTCAGATGTATCCTTCCCTGGAAGGGCTTGTAAACTGTATTCAGCCACAGAGTTACTTCTTCAGTAGTGTTGGGTTTATTTATAAACTAGTCCCTTGTTTTTCTTATGATGTACAAATTGTTGTAGACCCCAGTTCTATGGCCTGTAACCTCATTCTCATGTTCACACATAAGGCACCAGTTCCATTTATTTATTTATTTTTCCCCACCTCATCGTTGAACCCTGCTCCATTCCTGGACAAGAACAGAAACTGTATCTGTGTACTCACTGGTTGCGAGTATACTAACTACCTTATCCATACAGATTTTTCCTTATACTTTATACTAAAGAGGTGAGATCCATAAATAGAGAGGAAACATTGTCTTATTATATATTAATCATTAAGCAACTAAAATACTTTATAATGGATTTTTTTATTTGCATGTCCGCTCTTTCCTGACACAAAATTTTTTTCTAGAAATTCTCTGCACTGTCAAGGTATTTGTAGTATTTGCTCATGCTAACAGAAGCAAGTGTTTCATTTTGTGATACTTAACAGTGCAGTAATCTTTGCCTTTTCTTTTAATTTGATTAATGTGGTCGTAAATAGGAGCATGGCGGGAGGCCATTGCTGTCCGCTAATCGCTGTAGTACGGTTATATGCGCATTTCTGGCCTAATGCTTAACCAACCTTTACACCGTCCAACTCTGTAGTCTGAGACTCCCGATAAAAACCCGGTGCTGTGAAGAGGCTCAGATGGGTGACGTTTGTGTCACGCTGATCACAGCTTCATATTTACGTACATGAGTCTAAAGCCCCTGTTTTGGTATTTAAGAGGCACCCTCCCCCCCCGCCTTTTTTAATTAAGCAAAGATGAAATCTTGTCAGCATTAATACCATCCTAATCGACTCCGGGGCTGGGGGCCTCTTCAAAACGCTTCACTGGGGAGAATCGGGGTCCGGCAATCATTCTGAATATCAGACGAAAAGCAAATAAGTGAGTCATGCACTTTTTAGACAATTAACCACTAAGTAACGTGACAATGTAGCAGTAATTGCTTTATCTATTTACAAATGTCAGTCCTTAAATGGAGGCCCTGCTTACAGGCCTGTGTACTATTGACTGATAAACCGATTACTATCACGCATCAGGCGGAAGGATAAATGCACACTGTCAGGCTCTCATTTTTCCACTTTATTCTCATGTTTTGTTTCGTTCTTTTTGATTCTATTCTCCACTGCTGCTTATTTTGCAAACTGCCCCCTTTTAAGATTTATTTGCTAGTCTAAGTTGTGGCATATGTATGTTTTTTTGCATATATGTGTAAAGATCAGTATTGGAGGATTTCATTGAAGCGAAAGGTGACAATTCATGTGATCGTTTGACAGCCCCAAGTGAGGGCTTTGAGAAGGGGCTCTGCGGGTTGTTGATCCAATTATGTTGAGTTCCACCCCCTTCCCACCATCCCAGCCCTTCTTGACCCAGTAGTTTGACTCGAGTCACTCCCAGGATAGTATTGATCTCTTGTCAGGGAGGACCACTTGCTTGCTTTACAACACTGTGCCATTTAGCTACCGAACCTGCCCTCCTCCCAGGAGCCTCTTAAATGGTCTGTGCCATGAGGTCGTGACCCAGCAGTAGGAGGAGCCCAACTTACACCGGCAGGTTGGTGCTCACCTCCAGTCAGGAAGGGAAGGAGCCATGTGGGATAGACAACTAGATCCAAAGATGCGATGATCGGTCACCTCCGACTGTTTCCCTCCCCTTCAAGATGGATTTGAGACGATGAAAAGGCCAAGGCAATTAGTGTGCCCTGCTTGCGTCTGCGGGTTATGCTAGAGTGTCGACTACAGCTCCTAGTTGCCAATACCTTCAGCTTACGGGGAACAGACAATTAGAACCAGCAGTTCTCGGCTTACTTTGGCTGGCTCTCTGACTCCCGACCCGTCAATCACTGCCAATGGTACATTCAATAGTCCGGTGCATGTGGCTTTCAGCATCTGGATCATACCATTGCAGATTCTGGAAGGGGTTTATTTCTTGAATGTATTTTTCACCTATGCAGCTTCAAGATACCTTGATTTTGCTAAATTAAACATATTGGTTAAACTGAGAAAAGTGAATCTCGCAAACACAAGGACCTGTGATGTAGTGAAAAGCTCAGTGTTCATTGAGCATCCACAATGAGCCTTCCGTATCCTCCAGTGTTCTTCGGTCAGAATAAAAGCTGGTCGCTCGGTTCACGGTTCAACATACAGACCCAATCGCGGGTGTCATGGCTGCTTAATCATTCATCTCTGACAGTATTCAGATCCACCGCTCAAGCTTCTAGTTTAGGGTACACTTTGAGGAGCAAATCCCAAAAGTGGTTCACTCATGCAGGGACTCTCTAATCTGCCGCAAATAACTCTATGGATGGAATTGATAATTTGTGCAATTCATAAATGGTAATGATTCAACAACTGCCATATTTATAGGATAAAACTAGTGTTTATAGAAAATCGAACAGCGCATTGTAATTTATAATGGATTTATGCAGACTATGGAGTGCTGAGGTGCTTCAGTCAGCATGGGATATGACTGCCTGTCGATAACGATAGCTATTTTCCTGCTAAACTGACTGTTCGGAGACAATTCACTAATAATTCACCAAAAGAAATGATCAGATATATAGCAATTTAAGATAATCTAGCTGGAAACCAAAGATTCATTTAAGAATATTTTTGATGTTTTTTTAAAAGAAAGCTATACATTTTAATAAACAGCATGGCTGATAAGAATAGACAGCTTAATGTAACTCTATAATGATAAAGTTCCTCTGGAATTCTTGTCCTCTACTCTCTCCAAGCCGGTTATCTGTTATGAGATATGTAGCAGACATAACACTTTTCTTGGACCTTGAAGGATTTTCATAAAGATTAATAATTCATTACAGGTAAAAATATGCATAAATTATACATTGTATGTATATCTTCTCTGCTTGCCATAAACTTTGGTGCATTTGTTTAAGGATTTCCAGTAAATTCCTTTAAATGGCTATTTGTTATCCTGTCACTTAATTTGTGGACTAAAATTTCTCACCAGAGGGATCATCAAATGAATTAATCACTACCCAGAATCCATTTCTCTGCCATCGGGTCTGTAATGCCCTGTCTGCCTTGTGTTTCCCCTCATTTCCATAGATTTAATGGCCCAACAGTTTGTCTTTCACATTGTATCAGGTGTCATACCACCACCAGGAAAACCTTGTGGTTCAGTCAGCTGGGCTGCAAACACATACCCCCAGGATTGTGGGTTCGAGTCTCTGTCTGTGGAGTTTGCAGATTCTCCCGCTGCTTCTGCAGTCCAAAGGCATCCAAATAGATGATCTGATATATCGAATTTGTCCATAATGTGAGTGTGTATGTGCCCTGGGTTTAACTGGCATCCCATCCAGGGTATCCTGTGCCATGGGATTGACTGGCATCCCCTGTCCTGTTCCTGGCATAGGATTGAGTGGCGTCCTGTCCTGGGAATCCCCTGCTATGTGCCCTGGGTTTGACTGACACCCCATCCAAGGTATCCTGTGCCCTGGGTTTGACTGGCATTCTGTCCAGGGTATCCTGTGCCCTGGGTTTGACTGGCATTCTGTCCAGGGTATCCCCTGGTCTTCAGGCTCACAGAGAACCTGTATTGAATAAGTGGAAGATGCTGAAATCTGGTATCTGTCCTATTTTGAAGTGTCTACGCATCTGCAAGAAGTGTAAAGCAGCATCTTGTTTCACGGTACAACTGTTAAAATCCCCAGGGCTAGGAAGTGAGTGTGAGAGCGTAGTGTGACGGCTTGGTGGCCAGCAGGTGGACCCCGACAGCTGTTCGTTTCAAAGGGTCCTCTCTAACTTCGAGTGGAATTAGCCTAATTGAAAATGATCGGGCATTAATTGCCGGGATGGCATGGAGACTGCTAATGTGCCACTTAGCACCATCGTCCAGCATTTTTGCTGCCAGGAAGACGAAGGGAGGCGTACCAGTGAGAAAGCTGCTGGGGGCCGAGGAATCGCAGGAAACAAAGTGCCGTTTGTCACCGTCTCAAAACACAATGTGCCAAACTGTAAATCATCCCCGGCCGACATCACAGAGTCTCTGCGCGTCTCCGCCAGACCGTAAACACACACCCCGGGGACTGCTAAAAGGACGTCGATGAAAGGAGACGCGGGAGTCCCGGGGGATCAGAGGACAGAGGGAAGATGGAGTTCGTCGGCATGCATCTCTGACATTTGTGGGGGTGCTGATGCTGGAGGTGGGGGTGGTGTGATTTCCGGTAATCGGCTTTTGCTTTTGTCTTTGTGACATTACCAAGAGGAAATGAGAAGCGCTGCTTTAAGAAGCAGGGCTGTGGCACAGCTCACCTTCGACACACACTTCAAAGCTGACCTCGGACCATGGAATCATCCTGGGCAGGAAAGCGCAACTAGTGTTTGGTAGCGAGCAGGAAAGATGGTCTAATTTTTTAACTTTCAGGGGTTCCCACATGGGAATGAGTGGGCAAGGGGTGTTTTGATGTTTCCCTTAGTGGGTTTCCACACCGCTTGAAATTTTGTGGTGGATAATATTTACTAGGACATCGAATGGCAAAGGAATATTCCACCCACTTTCAGGAGAAAGGTCATATGCCCCCCCCCCCACCATATTTTTCAGAATAGATTAGTGCTCTGTGATACCAGCCTCTCCATCCCCCACAATTGATATAAGAAGTACAACCCTGAATTTACCCCCCTCTTGGTGGTTTAATGTCATCTGTATAAATTTCAGTCTCACCCACAGACTCCCTCTACGGTTAGCTGGATAACAAAAAATCAGTTAACCTTGAGGATTTTATTGGTATTAACAAGGAAAGGTATGAAAATCTACCTGACTCTCCAACTAGCCAGTATCTGTACGTATGTTATTGTCCTCTGAATGTTTTATTTTCCAGGCACATAACCAAATGCATCGCATTACCGTTGTGGTATACCATCAAAACTTTGCACAGTGAAAAACCAACTTTTTGTTTAGTGGTAATTTGAACTACTACCATAATTACATAGTGGAATTAAAGGAAAACATTTGTTGTAATAAATGTAAGCATTATAGAAATCATAAAGGTAATTATATAAAAATAATTTAAAAAGATGCATTCACTTAAAATATCGATGTCGACCCATTTTAAACGTTGATGTCATCGACTTCGTCGACCAATCGCGGCAGACCTAAATGATTTCCATGCCTTTGATCATTTACTGTATCTCACTTTGGAATTCATTCCGATGTAATCATTTCACCATGACTGCAATTTATCACGTTAAACTACATCAACATGGTAAATCTTTGGATACACTGTCAGTGGTCTCTTGACTGGGTTTTTAAACAGTTCATATAGCAATGTAAAATGTGTCTTTTGAACATGATTTGTAGTAAGTCTACTGTGTATTACAAATGGTAGTTTGGTAGATAATTTGCAAACCTGATACTGGTGTAGCTACACATTCCTGCTGTTTTTGCTCTGAAAGTCCCATTGCCCCATTGCGTTTCACCTCCTGCTGCTGCTCTTCCAGCACCATCGCTTCCTAGGCTATTGACCACACTGCCAGTGAACTGTCTGGAAGGAGTCTATAACAGCCCATTGATCTTTCTTTTTTTTAATCACACTCACAAAGAATCTGGGTTAATCGTGTTTGCTTTAATGGGTTTTAGTAGGCATTAAGAGTTAGCGTGAGAGGCATCCCTGTCTCCTGATAGTGGTGCGCCGTGGATCTTCTGGCCAGGCCGCTCTGTGTCTGCGTATATCGGTCTAACTGTTTATAAGAGCCCTTTCCTACTTTGTGCCAATGTTAACTACACTAGAAATGGTCATCCATTCTTTGTCTCCTCACGACTAGACAACTGTAAGGGTGATGATACACATTTTGAGCAGTGTTGCTGGGTAATGTTGCTGACTGGTGTTGCTGACCGGAGTTGCCGGGGCACTTTCCCTTTGATATTGGGCAACGAATTTCTATTTGAAAAACTTTCCATCTGCGGTGGGCAACTTTTCGTAATCATCCAGATCCAGGTTGAGTTGCTCTTTGTCTCAGCTGGTTAGCAACTGGCCGACAGCATTGGTCAAAATGCTGCGCTGTGTAGCATCACCTTAATTCATTATATTCTGGGTTGAGGTGTCTATAGCTTGCTTGTAATTTAGTTCAGAATGGAGCAGCTGCGCTACTCGCTGACACATATGAAAGAGATCACACATCCCCCCTTTTATCTGATCTCTGCTGGCCCCCAGTGCATTATTACATTCATTTTACATTCAACTAAAAGAATCCGGATTTCGCTTAAGCGCCGAGTTCTTGCTGTGTACTGATTGGTCATCTCCTGTAATAATAGATGTGTCACTAATGTTAATGTGAAACAGCTGGATGAGTCTGTCAACCAAAGAAACAAAGCAGTAAACGTACAAGACGAACCAAACAGTCAAGCACAGGAGGCTTTCAGTTTTAAAGTAGTTTGTAGAACCTTATATTACTGATACGATCACACCTTACTCTAAACACAGATTCCTACGCTCATCCAATCGGCACCTGCTGGCGTTTCCACACTCAGGCTCAGAAAGAGGTCATCGTGCATTTTCCTGCACCCATGTTATGGAACTTGTTACTTCTTGATATTAGATCAGCTGCATCAATCATGCTTCTTAAAACCAGACTGAAGAACCATTTGTATTCACTCACACCTATAAATAATTTGTTTTTACTGTGTCCCTTTTATGCATTATGAATCGCCTACTCTTGTATGGTACTCTTGTATGGTGTGGTATGGTACTGTATGGAGAAACTGATGTTGATTGCATTAAAAATAATTTCACTAACCAATCCCCACCAAATTGGGGTTTATGTTAATATTATTTTCAAACTGATAATTCTGCTAACCAATGTCTGAACGATGGATGTCTCAGCAGGCTTTAAAAAAGCTGAACTCCTAGTCTGAGCGTTCAAGAGAGCTGGCTTGTCGTGTGACGAAGCTGCCGTGTAATGAATATGTGGGCCAAGATGCTTCCCAGATGGCCGCAGAAGCGTTTTACTCACGGGGTGGTCGCGTGAGCTCCGGGTGTGTTTTAAATGTCCTACAAGATTGAGATTAAGACCTTTAAGGGGATGCATATTAATATCTCCACTGGACGTCTACGCCCGGGGTGGGGGAGGGAGGGAGCCACAAAAGAGTCCATTTAAATCCCAGTGGTCAATTAAACTTTGAAATAATTTGCTTAAATTAAATTATGTTCACGTTTCATTAACCTAAATGTTTTTAAGCTTTTCAGGTGTTTGACACATTTTTACATTGTCTCAGTGGTGTGTATTCATTGGCATTATCTGTCCCATTGTGTGTGTGTGTTTTGTTTATTTTCTTTATTTGTGTATTTCTCATATATCTCATATATTTGTACTGATAACAGATTGCATAAGGTGAGTATAGAACTGAAATGCTAAAACGTGAATGAGATCCAGATGGATACATCCTGTGATTTTCTAGACAAAAACAAAAAGAATTTAACTGTACTCCCTCAGTTACATGGGGCTGTGTCTGAAATAGGAAATTAATGGGTAATACACAGGCATATTAACGTTGCATCCCCAATAAGAAATGTGTCGACAAGCAACAGACAGAAGATGCAGATTACTGCTTCATCACTGTCTGTGTGCTTGATAAATAGCTTGGTTCAGGGTAGGGAGGGTGTACACAGTCCAGTTTAGGGCTGAGATTGCACATTAATTGGGAAAAATGGATTCAGAAGTAATATGTGGTACAAGGGGGGAGCAATTTTTGTGGGGGCCATTGGGTGATGAATTCCTCCAGCAGTGATGTATGGCTTTTTTGGGGGGGGGGGGGGGGTGTAGGTTGATGGGTCGGTAGGTTTCGCTGGTGTGCGGTGTTCAAGATACCTGACAGGTAATGGGTAGATGAAAATACAGTATCTAAAAATCTTATGAACATTAT
>JAODKC010000038.1:21131498-21141621 GCA_026777985.1 Mormyrops attenuatus
CCCCCCCCCCCCCCCCCCCCCCCCCCCCCCCCCCCCCCCCGACCCCCGCCCCCCCCCCCCCCCCCGCCCCCCCCCGCCCCCCCCCCCCGCGCCCCACCCCCCCCCCCCCCCCCCCCCCCCCGCCCCCGGGGCCGGGGGGCCCCCCTGAAGGTTTATGCTGCGATAGGTTTCGCTGCTGTTCGTTTTGAAAGATACCTGACCTGAATTGCTTATATGTAAATACAGTAACTACAATGCTGATTAAACTTATACAACAATCGAAAATTTCTGGTGTAATGACAGCTCCTTCCCTGGTGGTTAAAATCTATTTGTGATCTAATTAATGATGGCTGCATATTTTTCCATTGGTTAAACAATGGGCAGCACTGTTGACTCGCACCTCCAGGGATGGGGGTTGGAATCCCACTTTACACCTCCAGGGATGGGGGTTGAAATCCCACCTCACACCTCCAGGGTTTGGGGGTTCGAATCCCACCTCTGCTCTGTGTGCAGTCCATAAACAGACTGACTGGCATCACTGAACTCATAGTGTGTGATTGTGTGTGAGTGTGCACCAGTATGTACCCCGCAATGGACTGGCATCTCATGTAGGGTCTGTGATAGGCTCCACGGCCCCCACCCCCCCCGCCCCGACAACCTTGACCAGAATAAGCAGTCACAAGATGAATGGATATTTCACCATGTAGTAAATCTTGATAAATGGGGGCACTGCAAGTCAGAATTGTCACACTGTACATGTACGTTATCTAAATGAGTCGAGTTAGGTGCAGAGTGTTAAGGTAGATGTTGCAGTTCTGCAGTCACACTGGTGGTTCTTGAGAGGAGTGCTTGCTGCACTGTACACTACTGCGTCCAACATAATGCACCCCCGGAGCACATGGAGTCTTGTCGAGCCACGGCAGCCGGTCATTCTCCCCCCTCATGGCTGGCGGACAGAGAGGCCGTGTGACACGATCTCGGGCTGGTACTCTCAGTGCCGCCGCCATCGCACCAAGCCCTGGGGGAAAAAAGGCAGCACCGCCCTGCCTGGGTTTCTCCGTGACATTTACCCGCCGCGCTCCCCTCCGTGTCGCGCCCTGCTGCCCGCCCGTCCTCTCTGTCCTCCGTTACAGCGCCTGGGGGAGCAGTACTGCGGGTGTAGTTTAGAGAACCCTGGCCCTGCCTGTCCATGTTACATTTACCAGGCCCCCTGGGAGAGCCTGTCTGCAGAGCCTCATCCTGCTCTCCTTCTCTTCTTTTTACATTCCTCTCTTTAATGTTGAGCGAAACCGCCTCTTGTTTCATGGAAGATTCCTTGCATACCAGCAGGAGGCATCATAATCGCATCATAGCAGATCCCCCCCACCACCACATCATGCATCCAATCGCTCAGAAAAAGAGTGCATCAAGTACACATAACAAGCAGGATGAGCAGCATTAGGAATCATTTTCAGTGCTCTATTCATGGGAACATAAAATGAGATTTCCCCCAAATTCTTACACAACATGTATATACGGTAATTACCCAATACTAGGAGACATACGGCAGAAGTGGGTGTTTCAAAGCTTTACAAGAATAACCTTATGTTGAAATGACTAACTCTGGATGACGTGACTCATCAAAGGTGATTCTGTGATTATTTTGAATATCTGCTCGCGTGTATCTTTGTGGTTCCTTTCCGGATGTTTAATGCCAACTCTGCCCTGGGGGTCCCAAAGACTTGTGGAGATTAGAGACCCACCCAGCTGGACAGACTCACCTGGGCTACATGGCTGCACCCCCGCGGGGCTAACACGATCTACAGCGTGCAGCAGATCAGGCTGCAGGCTACAGCACTGGCTCACTTGCTCCCCCGGCTGAAATCGATAGGTATTCATTCGCGCGGCAGTGCGCTAAGTACTAAGAGAGGCTAACAGAGCACATGGTACAGAACCACATGACCAAATCCCAGGTGTGGGCAGATTCAAGTCCCAACACGTATTGATATATTGTTGTAACCTGAATTACTCCTGTAAATATCACGGATGTAATCAAAAGCAATTTACATTAGGACAAATTATTAGAAGTTTTGTAGATATCCACATATGATCTCCTGGGTTAACATGTATGTATCTTTTAAATTATACCTGTTTGTTTGTTGTTATGTGCATCACTTTACCTTGGAATCACTGTCGGTTCAGTGAATTTAGATAGATTATCCATACAGTGCATTATACAGTGCAGCGCAAACATACAGTGGAGCTGAGTCACCCCTACAGACACATTACATTTGTCTAGCAGACACTTTTATCTAAAGCAAAACAGGAGTGAGAAAGCAGGGTCTGTCTGCCCCTGGAGCAGCTGGAGTTAAGGGCCTTTCTTGCTCCAGGGCCCAGTGGCCCCCCGGCCAGCCTAGGGTCAGTCGGGAGAGTTTTACTTACAGTAAATGCTAAGAAGATCTGTGGAGTAGGAAGAGGTAGAATTTCAATGTCCCACAATCCATTGCAGCTCTTCCTGTCAGTAACTAAATGATTTGTAGTCTACCTATTAGCGTATGATGATTACTCATGAGACACTGTTGGATCTGGTATGTGTCATCTGTACTGCCCAAGGACTTGGGTTTGACAGCTGCGGAGAGCTGTGGGACCTTCTCTTGCTGGAAAAAAAATCCATTCATCCAACTTCAAGCAACATACCCTGGTCAGGATCATGGAATACACGGAAATGCTGATTCATATTAAAGCATAATATTTCATTGTCTTTAGATAATGTATGCCATGCCCTAAGACTGCACGATTTGGGGAAAATATCTAATCGCGATTTTTCTGACAGACATTGCGATTGCGATTTGATTTGCGATTCAATTTTTTTATGTCAAGCTTCAGTTCAATATTCAGTGACGCAGCATGAGATACCATCAAAATATTAACTGGTCTGTATTCTAATGCAAGGATGAGAATTTAAAGATGTGGTGTGTTAAGTTAAATAATGAAAACAATTGCAGCAAAAAGAAAAATAGCGATCTTGCAGGTAACGTCAATTACCCTCCTAGTAACACTAGAACCGCATTTTCCCACGCCAGTGAATAAGCAAGAACTACTTTGGTGTATGCAGCCCTTTTGTTTGCGCTAATGTGTTATTAGTGTTAATAACAGCAGCGAATCGATCACTCAAAAAGCCGTAATGTTCATAATAGAGTGGCTGTTCTGTCGTGAAACCGTAAAGCTGGAAATTTTTAAACGTAGTATGCATTTTATAAAATGTCGAATAAATAGAAGTAGTTTATTGTTTTCATGTTGGTCGAAGTTTCCGCTTTTTAACAACTGTATACGCTTATCATTCCTTTGCTTTGTTACTCGAACAAATACAAAACGAATGAATAAACATTATATGCGTCTCTTCTTGTATCTTTTCAAAATAAGACCGCGTGCCCATACCCAACTGTAATAGCGATTAAAGCGATCTATTCTTTTAGTATTTATGTTAAAGCGAGGCTTTTATTTTATTACTGTTGTGGGATTAAGATTAATCTTTGGAAATACTTAAATTAATAAGCACAAAAACATATGACATAAACACGACTGTATTATGGGCTTTACGGCATTTTGGGGGAAACCGACTCCGCTGCTGTGAGGATTACTGACTGTCTCGTTGTTTTGATGGATTAGCGGTATGCTAATGCTATTGCCTATTAACAAAAACAAAAGGTGTGATACACTGAAGTATATCGCAGCTGGTGTTTAAAAGGAGGTCGCCGGTTCTGTTGATGATAGGACCTTTCTGAAACAATCTCGGACCATGAAATAGGAAGGCAATTCACTTACAGCTCAGTAACCGAATCAGTATTTTTTCTGCACCGCGAATGTAACATTTTCCTCGGGTTTCACATGTTTGCTGTTTATGGGCCTATACGCAGTCTTCTTGGGCCACTTCTGATTGGTGAGCATGACTGGCACGTGAGAAGCACGGCGCTTCTGATTGGTGAGAATGACTGTCACACAGGGAGCACTGCATGAACTTATAAAACTATTCTCACAACAGTTTTAAACCCTGAGTCCAACATGCCGTATAATGTATATCCTAAATCGCAGCCCTTGCGACTTGCTAATCGCGTTGTTTCAAATCGCGATTTCGATTTGAAATCAATAAATCGTGCACCCCTACCATGCCCCCCCCCAAGGGGCTTGCTTGTCTTATTAGAATGAGGCTGTGAATATGACTTATAGTCCTCAAAATGAAAAAAGTGTGAAAGCATTTTCTTATCAGAAGGAGTTGTGGTATGGAGGACGAAGGATTTGGTCTATTTTAGTGCTTTGTTTCAGCCCCCAGGTCTCATCCCCTGTCTGAGATACTGAGGGGAGAGTATAGACGAAAACATAAGCGAGATTTGAGATTTCCGACATGGGTAGTGTGAGATGGGCTTAGCCAGTGAGTTCATCTTATTTGATGTGTCAAAGTGTTCATTTAGATACGGACTTGGAGGGATTTACCTGGTTAGCACTGTGTCTTATCTGCAGCCGATCAAATTACTGCGTTTTCACAGGTGTTCACGGGGTCTTGGGAGGGGTACGATAATGGGCCGCTCCGCTTTGTGGCAGCCAAGGTGCACAGATGAAAGCTGGGGAAGAGCACGGCCTGACTTTGGGAATAGCATGCTACGGTACTTGAGATGTGTTTGTAGATATATTTCCTTTCCAGAAATGCCACTCGTATACATTTAGTGTGATAGACTTTAACCATCCATCCACCTTCCAAATGTTTATCCAGTCGCTGTGAGCAGAAGGGTCACCTTAGATGAGATGAGACCTGATATACCATGAGATATAGTAAAAGCTGTTATTTAACAGACCTAATATACCATGAGGTATGGTACAAACTGTGATTTAATAGACCTAATATACCACAGCAAAATTTTAATTATTTCACAGTAATTTTGAGACATTTAACATGATAAAGTTAAGAAATGCCTGATGTAAATATGCTCATAAATATCAGCAAACATAAAAGAATAGTTTACATCTGTAGTTGCTTGATTCTTTGTGTGTTCGATTGTACGTTCGTCAGTAAATCTGATGTCCCCAGTGGTTGCCCAAGTCTTTTTATTTCGACTCTTTATGTGGTAATTACTGCTAACAGGAAGTATACAATGTGCCTAAAAAGTACACAAGTGTCTAATCACCGAGGTGATTCAATGTGTCTGCCAGAAGTGACACAACAGCCAGTGCAGAAATGTGTACAGACATAGAACCAAAACTGGCAGACTATAAATAAAACTATCACAGCTTTCAAAGTTGTTTCTAGCCCCCAATATCTATACTCCCAATCCTACAAATGAGCTCCACAGAGGTATTAAATACATTTGTCCTATTTCAGAGTGTTAGTTGTTACAAATTAACAATCACTTAATCATTCAACCAGTCATTCAACATAACTGGTTTATTACTTTAATAAACATTGGTATTTAAAATCACTTTGTCTCCTTAGGTCTGACAGTAGCATTGTTATAATTTGCGAGACTGTCAGTCACATGGGCTTGATTGTTTATTAGTGATGGGAAGGTCAGCTAGACAGGCACTGAGCAGAGCTAAAGAGCTATTTTAGACCTGTTGCCTTTCTAACCGGCCTGAAATCCACTGCCGGCGTCTTTCTGGAGGAGTCCCTAATAAAGCCTCTCGCCAGACATTCATTAGGAGTCTCTCTGACGGCTCTGTGCTCACGCTTCCCTGTAATTACATCATCAGATCCCAACAATGTCCTGATCAGCCTCGGAGCCGCAGAATGGGGCCCAAAACCCAGTTTCTAATCACCGTTTGCGCTCTCTTTCTCTTTATGCCGCTCTGGCCACAGGTCATTATTTTTTCCAGCAAATTTGATCCTACTAACACATGGTATAATTGGATGTGGTTAATTGTGATTAATGACAGATGGATGAATTTGCAGTGAAACTCATGTCAAGTACTGGACCTGAAAATATGAAACTACATTGAGTTGATTTCTGTGGAAGGTATATTCTAATTTTATTATGCCATCTTAGGGCTGAAATGACTATACTTTAGGTATTTCACTTAATATGTCATTTTAATAAGATTTCTTAGATACATGTGGACAATGGTTGTGGGTGGAGGAAGTTGTTAATTTATACAGGAATCTAAAAGTTGGGTCCAAAAGAAGCCAGAACAGACATCAGCCAGATTTAAAACTTATAAAATAGGTGATTTACTGGAACAATTTAAACATGTAGTAAAAATTATGAATAACCTAATAATTAGCATTTACAATATTTGAAATGATATTAAATAATGGATGATATTATCAGTAATTCATTGTTAAACTTCTACTCTGAAATACTGTCATACTGACTGTATGTGAACTTGACTCATTCAGTTTTATTGACCTTTATTGTATTTCTAAATTGTGGTACAAATGGCTTTTCTCGTATTTTAGACTAAGTTATTAGTATTTATTAATTTGTATGTATTTATTAATGTATTTATTTAATATTAAAAAGATGTTAAAGACAGGAGTTTCAAATCTGAACAGCATTAAAAAAAGTCCAGCATGAAACCACACACAGCTTAGAAAGAAACCAGAATCAACACCATGTCATAATTATGAAATGACAGTCATATCGATTTATTTCCTTCAAAACAAACAGCCGTTCTGGCCACTTAAATGGCTTATTGATTACTCTGTTGATGGCTATAATGTTTTTATTCAAATTGCAAAATTATCCATCTGTGGATTCCTCTTTGGTTGATTTAAAAAAAAAAACACACAACTGTCACTTCCTCCTAATCAGACATTTTCTGTTGCCTGATGGAAGCTTGACAGCGTTCGATTTTCAGTGTGTCGAGATCCACCGTAAGAGGGGAAGAGTGATTTTGAGAATCACCCTTGGAAGTAAGTTTCTGACATTCGCATCTCTTTGTGAGAGGCCTATCTCCCCAACATTTGTGACTGATCTGAGGTATCTGTAAGGCCTTTCCGGCTATCCACGCACACACCCCCTAGCTGTTTTTCCTTCCGCCTTTTGCAACACAACCACTAAGATGATATATTTTTTATGTATGATATATGCGATGTATATAAAAATTTCTTAAGGCTTCACTGGACACTGGGATCGTTATTCATCTTCTGTTGAGTGACCTTACTAGTTTCTCATATTTGATTTCATCCTTTATCTTTGCTTGAAGACACACTTTGCAGCAAATCAAGTCTTCCCTCCTGCTCCACTGACATCCACCGTGCGCGGCAGTCACGGGCCTGCGAGTGCCATGAGGCCGCTACCTGGGAATGTGTCTTTTGTGCTTCATACTGGGCTGTCCGCATGAGCAGCTACCGTTCTCATGCGATCCTGGTACGTCTGCATTGGGACGACCAAGAGATTGATAGAGGCCTCACTCTGAAAAGGGTGCACTTTCTGTTTCTCTTCCACCGTGTAGGTCACAGAATCAGCCAAACGATAAACTGTCTCATCCATTCCCCTGGTACAGTGAGACCCACATTATCTTCTGTGCATTTCCATTTCATAGACTCCCAGCTTTTGGTGCCCACTTGGATTATTGGAGTATTATTAAATACATGAAGAATGTAACACAGAAACTTCTTACCTAAACTTAAAGCTTCAGACCAGAAATGAACTGCCATTTTATCACCGCAGTCCAAATGTAAATTTAAATGTAAATTGAAACTGTGACAGTAACAGGAATGAGCTCATGTTTACCTTATGTTATTTGAGGGAGACCTTATCCCTCCTTTTACTTCCACGGCCTTCGCTCCATCTTCATCTCACCCCTCATCTGGAATTTCACTTCTGCTTCTTCCCGTCAGCCATAGCCATTGATATATTTCTGATTGGAATCTGATGTATTTGGCCTAAAATAGGGAATGCAGTGCCAATGGTCCCATGGATCTGGCCATTTGACACATGTCTGGTGTTTAATATCGTGGTGCAGAACAACTACAGCAAATTGTGCTTCATCACAAATGTACACCCTTAAATGGTCTGTAACTAATGCAGAAAGGAACCAGGTGTATTTGCGTCACAGCAACTGCTGACATTCTCCACACCCCCATAAATAATGACCCATAATCCTTCACTGCATGGCAGCCATTGATTGGCTAATACGGTGGTCACATCTGGGCAAGGTGGAGAGGTAAATAAATAGAAACATGAATTTAATTACACTGCGCATGCAGCTTAATTAGCCCCACGCCCTCCGTGCAATCCACCCCACCCCCTCCAAACGCAGCCTCTTCAACCTCCTGTGTGTCCTGTCCTCTGTTCAGCTCAGTAAAATAGGCTTAGGGAATTTATTAAAATGGGTAAGGGGAGGGGGCATGGTGACCTCACACCTCTGGGGCTTGGGCTTTCATTGCCACCCGTCTCTGTTTATGGGGCACAGATCTTTTGCAGGTCTGTTCCGGCTGCTCTGGTTTTTGACCGAACCTCAAAAAGTGGTTATAGAACTTGTGTCTCTAAATTGCTGGGTGAGTGTGTCCCCCCAGGTCTCTGCAGCCTTGTGCCCTGTGCTTCCTGGTTTGGGCTTCAGGATCACCAACACCTTGTGGATGGATGGAGGAGGTGAATTACTTTGGGCCTAAGGTGGTAATTCTGAAGCGCGCGATTTAAAAAAATAATTTTTAGGTGTAATAAATACAATGAAAATGCAGTTTTACTTCTGGATCATCCTTGAAGTAAATTATCTTGTATATCCAATGCAAAAGTGGAGAGTTTAAAGATAACGCAACCCGGCGCATTTTGATATGAACCGCATCTGGCAGGTTCGGTACGATGATCAGGCAGCAGATTCATCCAGCGGGGATGTGAGACTTTCTGTCAGTTTCTCCGGGCTTCGTAGTATGACCTTTTATTTTTATTGTTATTGAAACGAGAATGCATTTAAAGAAAGAGAGAATAGGAGTGGTTAGCATAGATAAATCCTTTGTGGGGGGGGGGGGGATGAGCCGGGAGGCCATGATAAAATGACTTGGCTTGTTCAAAAAAGAAAAGAAACAAACAAAATAAGGTAGCAATGGGGCACTTTCCAGATGGTATTGAGCAGAGATCCAAAAATATGCTTATTGAATGCATATTTGAATTGAGTGTTTAAGGATGTGCGTTACTGATCAGGTGGTTCTACGTTTAAATCCCAGATGAGGAATTTCTGTTGCACCTTTGATACAGGCTCTTAAACACCCAGCATTATTCTCATTTCCATGTAAGACATTGATCAGCATTTGATTTTAGTCAATAGCCCTCTAATCCACACTGCCCTGCCCCCCCGCCATGCAAGCAGCCCCATTTGTCCCGGTAGGTCCCCTAACAGCCCCATTTAGCGATCAAAGTCAAGCTGTCACCTTCTGAGGTTGAGGAACGACTCCAACACGACACATAATAACACAGGGAAGGTAGGATGAAATAATCTTGTCAGGCCTTCAGAAGCGATTGCTTCAGGTTGGTGCCCAATCAATACACTAATTCCTTGATTTACACTCCCCACAGTTACGGGGGTGGGGGGGGGGGATAACCTTATAAGGTATTTCCTGGCGTGCTTGCAAACTTTGACCTTTTGCACGCATAAGAGGAGGATTAGTGATTTGCGCTGCTTAAAGAAATCCCCTACAAAAATTGGGGATAAATGTTTGACATTTAAGTTAAGATCCAAAACCTAAACTGATTAATTCCTCCAAACCTCAGGTGCTGGGCTTCCACTGTCTATAAGGCTCCAAATCCTGGACTCCCAGCTGACTGTGTCAGACAAAACAACTATTCACAGGGTATCTGAACTCCCTCTCTTTTGTTGTGAAGTAAATATGGCCTCCCTGGGTACCTTTTACAAGCCCTTAAGTGACTGCTTTATGTCTTTGTTGATACTAACATCTTTTTTTGCATGTTTTTTGCATGTTTGAACTCTATGTTATGGCAGACACAGTAATTTTGCATATACAGTATTTATACCATTTCCCTTTCAAGATCTTGAGCCTCTGGAGCTTCAACAGTGAATGGGTATCGGGCCCTGTCTCCCATTACCATCAGCAGTGAATGGGTATCGGTCGTGCCCTGTCTCCCATTACCATCAGCAGCGAATGGGTATCGGTCGTGCCCTGTCTCCCATTACCATCAGCAGTGAATGGGTATCGGTCGTGCCCTGTCTCCCATTA
>JAODKC010000038.1:21141721-21152612 GCA_026777985.1 Mormyrops attenuatus
TCGTGCCCTGTCTCCCATTACCATCAGCAGTGAATGGGTATCGGTCGTGCCCTGTCTCCCATTACCATCAGCAGTGACAGCTCTCTGACTTTAATATTTAGGTGTACCACCTGGAACGTACCACTCCGGCAGTATCGGGGTGTGGGTCAGGGTCATAGCTTAGAATTTCTCATCATTGCTCAAGCTAGTTTAGCAATATTCAGCTTTTCTGGAATTTGGAGATTCCATTATAAAGGACAACAAATAAACATGGTCACTCCCCTCTGCACCTCAACATTTTGTCCCGCTAATAATGTGCCTTTATATACAGCCAGCAAATCATTTAAGTGCCAGTTTACTTTAAAATGTCACCTGCTTCTATTAATATTAACCAAAATTAGTGTTTGAATCGTATGTTATTATGGAAGCACAGCCCAAGTGGTTGGTGACAGGTTGCTATGTTTATACAGTTGTGTTGCCCTTACATTAACATAGTCTGCATTGAGAAATGTGTATGCCTTGTGAAAAGGTGTTTCTTTGAAATAATCCCATTCATATCCACATTAATGAAGCAGTCGCACTTTATCAGTTTATGATGTACACGTGAACTCAGCCTTTCCGACTGTGTGTGAGCTGTGATTTCCACCGGCTGGCCGGAGATGGTGCACAGATACTTGCTGGGCGTGCTGCTGACCGGCCCGGATGGGGCTGACTCTGTGAGGTGGCCTGCGTGGGGGTGGCCATGTGCATGGAGGGGAGCGCGTCAGGTGGAGGCCCAAGTCTGTTCCCATCAGTCTCCGAGGATTTGGTGCACTTTTGACAATAATTAAACTTGATGATGTCGGCCCGGACAGATTCCAACCCTGCCTGCAGTAATTACTCACTGAAAGTGAGCACTCTGCTGGAGTCTTCACATGACCTTTTCTCCTGAAACAAATTATTTACTAACAAATAGCACTCAGGGTGTATTTGATCCAGTGATCACTTCAAGTTTAGACATAGACTCCTACAAGACTGATCTTATTTCTAAGTTGTAGTATTAGTTATCTTCTTCTAACATCCGTTTGCAATTTCATACAAATTAAATAGATTACCAATTTAGATAAACTATGTTTATAAAATGGGACTTAAATAAAAAACAATAAAACTGAGGTCCAGACTCTCTGAGGTCATAAAAGATCCCTGGGCATCCTTCGAAAGTGTAGGGGTGGTACCTCGATGCCCTGGGTAAAGCTGCCCACTGTGGCCCTTTCAAATCTGGCCTCCTAATCATCCCCTATATCTAACTGGTGAATTCTCTCCTGCTCCTTCACCACCTTAGCTTCTGTGTGGTGAGTGTACTGGTGCAGAACGGCTGCCGTCACATCATTCAGGTGGGGGTTACACTGTGGTGGTGGTTAAAGTGGCTCCCCATTGGTTCTGTAAAGCACTCTGACTGTCTTGAAAGTGCTGTATAAATGTAACATTCATTCCTTCAAATCTTTGATGTAAAAATGTTGTGGAAAGGAAGAAATAAGAAAGGAGGTTCTGAAGACTCTTGCTGAAGCCTCCTTATCATGATTTTATTTTCCTATTGCCATGGCGTCCAGCTCATGAACAGGGTTGCCAACTGTCATGCATCACACAAGAAATCTTACTGCAAATCTATATAATTCCATCGTAAGTGTATAATTAGCTACATCACACGCGTTGTAGTCGTTTGCAAACCCTACAGACTATTTATAAGGTAATAAAACTGTTACGTACATGTAAATGCGTGTGCATATGTGTGCAGACTCGAGAGAATTGAAAATCTCATTCCAGCCAGCTGACCAATGTTGACAAAATGCATGAATGAAAATCTTCTCAATGGTCCAAGCCCAATAACACAGAGTGAGCTGAGGACTTAGCTGTGCTCATTTTCCTGCAGAAGCAATGGTAGATTGGGGAGGCCCTGCCCACCTATCTGGAGAGATTTTGCCTAGGATCCGTACAGTGCTAGGGCATCTTCCTGACCTCAGAGATCTGCCGTTGCTTTTGCCTGAGAGACTGCAAAAAGTTACGTTATTAAAAATACGGAAAAGTGAGATAAACTGGCATGACCCGACTTCCCCTGACCGGTTGCCATGGCGAAGGCCGAGGTGCGAGGGTGGGTCAGCCGAGTGATTCCAGTTTATCGTGTCCTCATATATATTTCATCTTGTTGTATGCATACTGAGTGTGCTTTTGAGTACTGCACGTTCTGCTCTGGTTTTGCTGACATTTCAAGTTAATGGTGTAGCAGCTGCACGGGATTATCAAATTTCTCGTGCAGTATAGGAAGGAATTTTTTCAGTATAGACACTGAATGTAGAGGTATAAGAGAATTAAACATGGAATTTGTTTTAAAGTATGACATTAGCTGCCATCGTAATATAATAGAGTTATCGATGGTTTTATTAAGATTAATGTTTTTAACGTGCAGTCAGAAAGCCAAACTGAATTGCAGGGTTGGTTTATGGTCGGATGCACTGTGGCCTTTGCAAAATGCTTGTTTTGTTGGCACTGGTCTTTTTGGAAGGTATGTTATACAGGAGGGGGTAATAACACTGCCGACATGCCAATCAGCAGTAGTTAGCCCTTTTTATTAAGCCAGTTAACATCAGCTAACATCCCACAAGTGTGCTACGATAAATGCTAGCATTTTGTCCAGCTGATCTTACAGCCCAGCTTATCGCTGCTGATCCCTCCATAGGCTCGAAGGCCAACGCAGGCCCCAGACTTCCATCCCAAGCTGCCATATAAGAAGGACAAAAAAAAAATCAGCCCCAATTTTAGCAACTCTCTTTCTTAAGCTGCATTGCATTTATTCAGCATAAATTGATCTCAGATTGTGTCTCAAATTTTGTAACAGCCAGTGTTTATAATAGGTATTCAACAGGAACATTTTCATACAAGATGTACTTCTTAAAGGGATGGAATTAGATTTCTGATGCCGCTTATGCTGAAATCACCCTTTGAGAGCTCAGCTACGTTTTGGCTTCTTCTTCATAGTCCAGACCAGGGGTTCTCAGAGTCCCGACCATGGACTGGATGCAGACCGAACCACAAGTTAATCTGGACCCAGCCAATAACCCACCTTATCGATCAATGTGGTTAATGTAAAAAGTCTTACGTGGTTGGAAGTACAAATATATAATGCAGAACCACCAAAGCTCACTCACATGTAACTCGTCATAATCCCCCGCATGATCTGCAAGCGTCAAAACAGTCTTTACACTGCGTTCCCATTACTGTTAGATATTGATGTCTAACATCACAAGTTATTGTTAATCCATTGAAGTTCATGAAATGCTGTTTTGTTATTGAAAATTGTTCCGGACCTCTGACTTTTAACAAAAGTCTTTGGTCAAAAACTTTGAGAATTCCTGGTCTAAACCCTTTTTCCCCACATTGTGTGATATGCTACCTTTTCTCATGTAGCTTTTCCTTGCTTTCTGACTTTCTCAGGACCATTTTAGAGGCCCAGAGCTTCCGACTAATAGGCAGATATTGTGATGAGCTAATTGGATGTTTGCAGGTGTTTGATTGGCTAATTCCATGCCTTGCTTGTCATTAAGCCTATTGCACAGCTGCTGCTGTATGTATATTGGAAAATTTGCTGGAATTATAATGAAATTATGCCATGTTTCTCAGGAAATCAGCATATTTTCCCTGCAATGTCTGCGGCAGGAAAGCTGTGTCTTCTGCTCATTTCAGATCTCATTGATTCACTTAGTCTTTCCATGACCTTTTTGCCTTAGGCTTCACTGCTAACGTTTCGATACACACACCAGGATATAGATTATCTTGTAGTGGCCTGAAATTAAACACTGATTCCACTTTTGCAGACCCTTTCTAAGAGTCAACACTGTAAACTGGCAGCTGCTTGTATAGGATCGGTTTAAAAGAGGTGCCAGGGGACAGAGGACGTTGTAATTGTTTTGTATCATTAGTGTCATATTATAAAAATACAAATTTCTGCTTTATGTGTCTTCTCTGTGCTGTATCAATAAGAATGATCTCGTTTAGCTCTTTATGGGGCAAAGCACAAGCCTGTCGCAGATTTATTCAGAAGTTTGCATTTAGGAGGAAAAGCTAATAGCAGAGAGTACCTTGGAACTGCAGCATAAAGCACTAAGGATAACAGTCACTAACAGCAGAGACGTGTAACTTGGAACTGCAGCATAAAGCACTAGGGCTAACAGGTGCTAACATCAGAGATGTGTAACTTGGAACTGCAGCGTGAAGCACTATGGGTAACAGGCACTAACAGCAGAGATGTGTAACTTGGAACTGCAGCATGAAGCGCTAAGGCTAATGGCCGCTAACATCAGAGACATGTAACTCGGAACTGCAGCGTAAAGCACAAAGGCTAACGGGAGCTAACGGCAGAGATGTGTAACTCGGAACTGCAGCATAAAGCACTAAGGCTAATGGGCGCTAACACCAGAGATGTGTAACTTGGAACTGCAGCATGAAGCGCTAAGGCTAATGGCTGCTAACACCAGAGACGTGTAACTTGGAACTGCAGCGTGAAGCGCTAAGGCTAATAGCCGCTAACAGTGGTGACATAAAACTTGGAACTGCAGTGTGAAGCACTAACACTAACAACCGCTAACAGCAGAGATGTGTAACTTGTAACTGCAGCGTGAAGCGCCAAGGCTAAAAGCTGCTAACAACAGAGACGTGCTCCTCAGCCGCCCTGGTTACACACTCTGTATGGGAAATGCTAACTGTGCGACGGCGCACTGCAAGCTGCATACTCCATACGCCAATACTGTTCTCAAATTGGCAGCAGGCATGCAGGAGCCCCGGGGGGCGGCCTCTGCCAGGGTTAACCTATCCCTCGCAACCCGCTGGGAGCCGCTTGGCCGGTTTTCATCCCCATAATTATAATAAATTTGACATTTCATAGATAATATTGATTTCTTTATTTTAGCATTTCACCATTGGTGACAGTCCAGCGTCAAGAATGAAATTTCTATTGATCTCTGGCGCATTAATCCCTCATGCGTATGTGATCATTTTTATAAGACCTTTTACTGCGCGTAAATCAATACTTCATATTTCCAGATAGGCCGGAGGAGATGTCATATTCGGAAGCAGCAGCTTGACACCTGCGATTCTTTTCCTTTTTTCTCCTGCACAACCCACAGAACACCAGTCAATTTGCGAGCCAGGAAGGGGGGGGGGGGTTGATACGTGAGGCTGGGTCTCTCAGCCGGCTGCTGCGACGTTAAGCACGAATTCCGAATACACAACTGACAACACCAATTTAGTTTATCTTTGGTCAGACAATTTCCTGCTAAATCAGGGACAATTGCTCCCTGTACAGCAGCCTGTAATAAAAAGAAAAATTAAGAACTGGTAACGTTTCTGTGATCTCCAAATAATCTGCATTTTTCTGATCTCATAAGCTATAGTTGCTGTGTGTGTTCCTGATTCATTTCTCTAAACTTAAACAGCTCTGGAAAAAATTGAGACCACAGCAAAATTTTTAGTTTCACCCATTTCTCACTTTATGGGTTATGCGCCTATATAAAATATGCATTTTTTTTTGCAAACTTCAGCCTGGCTCTTCCCTTCCTTCCTTGCTTAATGAGTCTTCAGTCCTGCTTCTATGAGTCTGTTATGAATTGTCCTAGCAGTGCACTTCACACCATTTAATGTTTCCCATCCTCTTTGAACGTAACTTGAGGTTACCCTCTGATTTATGAGGCACCTCTGAATAAGTTGACAGTCATCTCTGGCATTTGAAAGTCGCTTCCACCCTCTACCTGGTTTTTGGTAATTGCCGATGGCTCCTGCTTCACCTTGTTCTTCTGTACTGCTGCCTTAGAAACTTTGAGCCTGGAAGCAGCCTGCCTCACAGTGTAGCCTTCTGCCAAAAAAAACAGGAATTAAAGCAGGATTTAAAAATGCTGATTTTTTAAAAATATAGTGATCTCTTAATTTTTTCCAGAGCTGTATACCCAGCTCAGTAAGTAAAAGCATGTTAGGATACTTCCAGTTTCCCATAAGTTGTTATTTATATTAAAAGGTAAGACATATTTCAGGTCATTTGTAAACTCTCGCTAGTAGCTGTGTAAAGCTGATAAAAATCTTCGTACCAGTAAAAAAAAATCACGGTCATTACTTTAGCTCTTGAAATGTTATTAATTATAGATTCTAATCATGGTGTTATATAATTACTGTGGTATTCCCTTTCAATAGCTAAAATTATTTTTAACCATCACATGAAAACACCACTTTTTGGTGATAATTAAGCCACTTTTACTTTTAACTTAACTATCTTTTGTTTCATAATATCATATTGTCAGTCTCTCTTTTCACACGCAGATTCAGTTATGAATTTATCTCTCACCCAAGCAAGCTGTGCAATTTGTCAGACTGTTTCCACAAAGTGGACTCAATGTTGTCAATTAAAAATGTGACCTCTGTGTCACAAAATACTGATGTAAGTGGTCAAGCCACCAAATCTTGGATCTGTCTGTGGAAAGGGAAATTTTATATTGGTCTTCCACTGTAATATTCGGCTGTGATAATATTGGTCGTATTATTTTTACAAGGGCTGTATTTTCTGAGAAAGTGCTGTTGATTATTTAGAGACTGTGCCTCTCGTCTGGATGTTTATTGTCATGAAAAGGCTGTTAGGCCACGGCTGTCTGAAGATGATCGATACGCCATATAAGTGGTTCTGATACATGTGAGCGACGTGGTGTGTTTATACTGGAAGAACTGAATTGTGTCCTGTGAGACAGACTGGAGCATCCCGGAGACCGTGCAGAGTAGTTCACGGTGGCTCAGCACCTACAGAGGAATCTGCAGACAGTTCAGTTCTCAGCACCCAGTGGGTTTGGTTCAGAAGCCCAGTATAGCTCTGTTTCTCACTTAATCTCCCGTTAGGCACTTAATACTGTGCAGAGCTTTAAAGCTAATGCCAGAGTTCAGGGATTTTCATGGTGTTAAATTTTATTGTTCCCAGCGTTTAAACGGGCGGATTTTCTGTCAGAAGGTACAGTTATGAAACAACAGCATGATGTCAAGAGGGAAGCACAGGTGAGCCAGAGAAGGCTGCTCGGCCTTCAAGTATTGTGGAAATATCCCACCGAAGTACAGTTGTATCCCCAGTTAAAATGCAATTTAACACATTTACATTCTTGCAGTTTCTCAGATTTATCCTCCAATGTAAAAAACAACATTGGAATATGGTTTCTGATAAAATGCACTTAGGACAAAGATCTGTCTGATGCACAGATGAAAAATAATTGTAAAACAATGAATTACATCACTCAGGATCAGTAGTCTAAATGACAAGATCACGCTCAAGGCCACACAAGTCCGTGACATTCAGGTTAGTAATGTATATTTACACAGTATTTTGTGTTATTTGTGCCTTATTGTCGAATTTTTAGGAATTCTGAGCTAATAACCGCGGGTGTGAATTTTTAAAAATTCATATTCATAGTTATGGATGTATTTAAACAATGCTCATTTGCCATTGTAATGACTGTAAATGGTAAACTTGTCAGTCATTTCTTATGGTAAATGTCGGGATGTAAAATAAATAATAAATGAGGCGAACTCTTAATATGCAATACACTGGCAAGATCGTTGCGTTTTCCGCGGTCGAGATGCCAGACTGCTGACTTATTGTTTTTTTTTTTTAAATTACGGAGAACAGGGAGTCATGTAAACCCATCTCGGATTTGATTGATCTTAATTTTTGAAGAAAGCTTTGACCTTTTCAAATTTAATTCCTAGAAATATAAAATGCCCTGCTCTGTACAACAACACATACAGTACAGACATATCAGATGCTAAAATATATATTTATCAGTGACAAATTCTAATCCAATTGGATTGGATTAAAATATGTTTTGCTATGATGATGTATTTAAAAAATAAGAGGTAGTAGCAAAAATATAGATTTTCATCCATAGTACAGAATAAGTGATACGTAAACGGTGTATTTTTGGATGTAATCTGATCAGAACGTGTATTCTGCATTATTTTCCTCTCTCTGAAGAATGATTGCAATTGAATTTGACAGGAATTTAGTTAAAGAACCCATGACCTTTGACCTGGGGATACATCACAATAAAACTCCTGTGAAGCTGCACACAAAGAGGGTGAAATGATGTCTCCTTATAGTTTCACTTCCATAAAATATTACATTCTCTTTGTCCCATTGTTATCCTCTTGTACTGTGGGAATGTAATCATTTAGATTAAAGATAGTTTTGAAATTCCTCTAATGTCCCTGAACTTCACTCAGGTGCTTTTCCTCTTTAAAACACCAGATGAATATAAGAACACGTGCAAAGGATCTGCAGATAAATTTTCCTAGAATTCCTGGTGATGTCCTGCTATGCTGTCTGTCTGAGGCCTTCCGTGGCGTCTCTGAGTGATGTACTTACAACCGTCTCCATTGTCAAGCCATCAGGTATCACTTGATGCTGCGCCAAATATTGATCCCCGCCTCGCATGTGTCAGAATCTATCCCTCCCCTAATTAGAAGGTCCCCTTAGCAACATGCACCAAGTAAAGCAGCCCATCAGTTCTCTGGGTGCTGGCTGTGGGCAGCGACACGATAGCCTGACCTCTCGTCCTCCTCTTTGAGGTCTAAGATGATTCCCGCCATCTGTTTGAGGCTTACCTGCTCTGTAATAATCCCAATCACTTTCTCTCTCTCCCTCTTTCTCCCTCAGACAGTCTAGTTTTTGTCACCAGGGCCTGTCTACCCTTCAGAAACACAACAGTAAAAGTTGGGGGGGGGGCAGAAGGTGCCGTTTTCTATTTGTTTTCTTCATGGTCCGCTGCACCAGCCTGTGACCTGTGGTAGCCTTGCCGGGCACACAGAGGCCAGCTCAACCAATCAAAGGGAAGCTGGCAAATAACAGTGACTGCAACCACGGGAAGGGCAATTTCATGGCTTTTCTGAGCCGTGAATGAACATAAATATTTTACCCTAATTTTACTCCTTCTCCCCTTCCATGATATGTTTAAATGAAATTATGCATTTTAGGTAACTAAAAATCTGTCATAAAAAAGAGTGTTTCCTAGATTTGGTGTGTGGAAAATAAATGTAACACATTATCTTTGGTGTGTAATAGAAGTTTCATCAAACATTAATTTTTCTGTGTAATGCATTAGCAGCTTCAGTGTACGTTCATTTTGCTGTGTAACACATTAGCAGCTTCAGTGTACATTAATTTTGCTGTGTAACGCTTTAGTTTTGGTGTGTAACAGTAGCGTCAGTGTATATTAATCTTGCTGTGTGACACAGCTTTATGTGTAACACAGTAGTTTATAAGCACCTGAAAACCCCATACAGGCCATTTCGTCATTAAGGGTGGGGTTCAGCTGCACCAGTTTTCTATGAGATGTTATCCTCAGTCCTGGGTCCTCATAACATTCCTCAGTCACCAGCCATGTAACACCCACCCAAAATTCACTCACCTCCATCTAGGATAAAAAGCAAAACACAACCAAATTTATCCTCCAGCCCACAAAATCGTGTAACTGCTGTCCGGCCCGCTTCTGCCACGCAAGCCCGAAAGCTCACGGGCACGCCACGTTACACTGCTTGTAAGCTCTGTTTGATGAATCTAAGCAGAGCCCCTAAGGGACAGATTACCTCGAACCATGCTCTTTTACTTTTTAATCCTGACTTGATTTGATCTGTACTTGAGTACAGCTGCTCAGGAACCTGACGGCAAACAGAGAGCATTGATGTAATTTCGCGTCGTGCTGTTATGAAAGTGGCCTGGCTGCTTCTATGTCTGCTTTATTAGTATGTGTCCTGCCGATTGACTGGACGCTCTCCAGTCCTCATAATCAGTTTTCTGCTTGAACTTCTGAAAAGTGCTATGTCAGAATGTTTTTCCTCTCTCACTGCCCTGCCCCCCCCTCTTTGTTTTGTTTTCCTGTAATGTTTTTTTTCCTTTGGATAAAATGAGGGATTATTTCTCTTCTCTTAAACTCTGCTCCACTTGTCTTAATGCTGGCATCCAGTTTTCTTCTGAGAATTAATGGTTTTGTCATCTGTGCAGAAATATCCCACAAATCTTCACAGTTATGACTGGCAGCTAATATTAAGATAAGGCATAAGGCAGAGATACCAGTCCATCACTGGACACACACAAGATCACACTCTATGGACTATTTAGAGACACCAGTTCCCCCAGTGCATGTTTTTGGACTGTGGAAGGAAAATTGAATATCCAATGGAAATTCATGCAAATCCTTCAATGATCAAGGATAAACACACTGCAACATAAACATTTTGCAACAAATCATAAATTAAAAATATACTGAAAAGTGGCATTACTGTCATGCAAGTTAAGAAAAAATATGTGAAAGCTGGGTTTATCATCACTAAAAATAAAGCAGACATGAACAGGAAATTTGTTTATTTGTCTTGGTAAGAGTTTAGTTTTTAATAGTCAAATATTGAAGAGACATTCACAATATATCAAACTCTTGAAACTTGATAACTAAGTACTCAAGAGCAGATGAGTATCGGCTAAACCCTAAAACGCAGCCATTGTTCACGGATTTAGCATTGCTGTCTTCATAAATCTATATCCATTCTTGTAAATATGATATATGTTTGTCAGATGTCATTCATTGTTGATTATGATGGTGATAATTTCGAGTTAACAGAACGACTGAGACCCTGTATGGGTTGAATTGCAGACAAATAAAGTGTGGATGGAGAACGCTGGCCCAAACAATCCAACGGGATTGTTCAAGAATCGATGGGAAATAACAGGCTACCTAGAGCGCCCTATACAGAGTAAATATTTATGACTGATCTGACTGGGTCTCGATACCAGTCGATCTCATTTAAAGGGACCTTTTTCAACTCATTAACCTCAGGCCTGCAGGCCACCCTCAGTCGTGAGGGA
>JAODKC010000038.1:21154477-21167783 GCA_026777985.1 Mormyrops attenuatus
GACGCTCTTCCGATCCCTCCCCCCCCCCCCGCCCGGCCCCCGCTTTCAAAGGCAGGACCAGTAAAAGAGATCCTCAGAAGGGCCGCGCTGACTTTGTTCAATAATTCACCATCTCGCGCTTCAGAACACTCCTGTAGCGCTGGGATGCTAACATGGTCCCTGAGCTTGGATCTCATCTCGGCAAGCGGGGGTGATATTTATGGGGGGTTCAACCACTTTATTTACTTGCATATACACAACTCTGGGATATCAAAAATAAATCAAAATGACTCTCATACTAGTCGCTTGGTAATTGTATACTTCCTGGTACTGGATATTATTCTGTGGCTGTGAATGGGTAAGCAACCTATTTCACATTATCATACGCTATTAACTAAAGGAACACCCAACACAAGTTTATTACACACAATAATGTTTCTGAAAGTGTCCAGAAATTTTACAAAGGGGTGTATTAAGTTATTTGTCATGCATTTAGACACATACACACACAGACACACACACAAAGACACACACACATACTTACATGCATTTTCTGACACAGATGAGAAATTAAATCAAGAAAATTAAAAACAAATTTGTATCAGCATAAATAGTTATTTGCAAGATAAAAGCAAACATGTTTATTTTTTGCGTTTGTTTTTTTTTTACCCCAGTTCCCAGCGGGCATTAACACGCACTTTGGTAATAAGGACCAATACAGATGTTAGTGAAAAGAAAACAGACTGGCTTTGATGTACTCTTAGATTAAGTGAAAACTGCAGTGATGGCTACAAAGGGAAAATATATATATACACATACATATATATTAAAATATATAAATCGTCTCAGAGTCTGTCCAGCGCTTTTTTGTTCCCCAGAGCATGAAACAGAAAAGGCTCCAGCGATATATGTCGACACTGCCTTACAACTTGAGATGAAGCGCTCGCGCTCCCTAAAGTGACGTCAGTTCAGGACAATCTGCAAAAGAAAATCCCCTCCACACTTTCCGGCAGGAATCAAACCATGGCAGAGTCTGAAAAACGAAGTGAAACCCTTCAGACCGTCACTGTCTACAACAACGATAACACCCGTAACACCCTAACTGGTGATTATGACTAATAACCCCCCCCCACCCCAACTGACTTTATTATCATTTATTTTAAGTACACTGACTTTTTACTGCTAAAAGCTCAGCGGTGGCCATGTGCCTTCTTGCTGGATTGGCCACTCGCCGCTGTAATGACAGCCCCCAAACCCAGGGCGCCCCCCACCCCATCCGCCGAAGCTCTTACTGGATAGCGCATTCTGAGTGAGCTCGCCCCACCACCGCCATCACGGAAGCCGCCAGTGTGTCCTCCGTGAGAGTCCTCCGTGGGGCCCAGGGATCACACACTAGGAGGGATCTGAAGGTCTCTCAAGGGCGGCAGCTGGGCATCTCTGCTCTGCACAGTCCTCTTGGTCAGCATGCCGTCTCCTTTCATGGACCCAGATGCAGTGCTTTTAAAAAGGGCTTTGTGGATGCCAACAAATATTAAATATTTAAACACCTGCGAAATACCTCATAATTATCATTCAACAAACAACGCAGCGGCACCTCACTGCCTGCTTTTGTGTTTCATTTCTAATCCCTGATGCATTCAATATAAATCTTAAGTTTCTACTTTAAATGTGTCCAAATTTATATGACACCTACTGCCTTTTTAAAATACTTCATTACTGTGAAGAACCTGCCGACGCCTGGCGTGATATGTGCTGCGTGGTGTCGCAGCGGAGTGCGTGCGCGGTAAATTTTCTGACAGCTGTGGGCTTATCACCTGTGACACATGGCCGTTTAGTGATCTCTCTGCAGGCTCGGCGTTCCCGCGGGTGCGCGGTGACGTGCGCGCGTTAACGGAGCGATTCCCGCGTGAGTGCCGCAGGCGTGATGGGCAAGAGCACCCCGCAGACACACGTCGCTAGATCTCTGCCTTAAGGACCTTCAGTGAAAACTTCATTTGCCAGAATCATATCATGTATGAAAAACGTTTGTATTCATAACCAGTATGTCCCTTTTTGCGATTATAGTGTCTGCAGAAACAACTGATAAACTGAACTGCATTCATTTACTCTAGCAATTACTGCAATATTGGGAATGAGATGAGGAAATGAAGAATAATCCAGTTTATTTTATGAATTAATGATTGAATGTGGGTATTTTTAAAAGAGTATGAGAATATCTTATTTAATTCTTATTGTGTAAGATTATCCATGTTCAAAGGATTTTTCGTCTAATTTAAAACAAAAACAGTATGGAAAATGAAAAAAGACACCGCTTAATGTGTACCTTATATTAGTGTTAAAACAATGACTTATTTTCCTGGTAATGCGGTAATTTGACGACTGTATGCTACCTGGCCGGGCAGCCTATTAAATTAAGCTGTGAATTATTACTGGCAAACCAGACGTCTGATATGATTCTGGACCGCAAGGAGTTCCTCGGTCAGAAGTATTTCACCACCAAAATGTTTGAATTGCCTTATCAATATGGACAACTTCAGAACTCGGGACAGCTCGTAGCTTGAGACCAACTCAGAGGTACGCGCAGAAACGGGAGTGGTTCAGCACCATGGAGAGTAATTCGGCCACTTCACGGCCCCCACGGCTTCACGGCCCCCCTGCATAACGCTGTGGTCAGCATCCATGTGTGCTGGCAGGTGAGGGAGGGGTCCGCTCCCGAGTGACAAACCGACAGCCATCCTCAGCCATTGCCCATGCTGTCAAGTGTGTGCATCCTGCGTAGCTGGTGAAATTCAGCTCAATAAAGAGGCACAGTGGCCAATAGATTTACAAGTACTGAAGAAAATGACGGTAACCAGTCATTCATTCATTAAAGGTTACATCTTGCGTTCAGCCCTGTATATTGAGCTTTTCGTCATTATCAGTTCGCCGACAGAAAAGGAGATCTTTAATATGGTATATAAACCGCATGATTTGGGGAGGGGGGGAATATTTAGCTTATTTTCTTTAGCATCTTTAGTCTACTTCATAATTTAAGTAGTGTAAATAAACTTTCAATGGCAAACGTTTTTTCAGGTGGACCCGTTTTCTTTCTGGTACCCTATATCTAGGCCTATAGGTTACTGTTCGGTGGTTTTTAAGGAACGATCTCTTATTACGGTCGTGATTAATTTTCTGTTTTAATTAGTGTTACGGCATTTGTTTGCGGCCAGACCTGAGGCTTAGCTCACGCAAGCAAAACTGTCAAGCAATCTATTGCAACGGCAGTTTAATACAGTAAAGTACACTGGATCGTAACAATCTTATGAAACACTCTGAAAATGTTAACATATTCCAGGCGCGGTATCGGGATACCAAATGCAAGACGATTGTTTACAACACTAAATGATGTTTAATCATAGGGGATTTCGTCATTTTGACAGGTGAATTTGTATAACTCTGAGGCTTCATTTTTTTCAGGAATCGCCGAAACTATTACGTTCTTTATATGAGCATTTTACGGTGTTGTGCAGTGCCTAGCCACCTATATCGAGCTGGAATTATACAATTTTAAGATTTATATTTGTAAGATTATAAGAGTTGGAACACAGCTTAATTATTACAGGCATGCTTATCGTATTAATTATTAAGTATTACTATTTCATATCTTTATATTATACATTTAATATAATAAATGTATAATTGTCGCAAAATGGAACACGCTTTATATTTCTGTTATATGTTTGCATGTTAACGCATATGTGTATGAAACTAATTAATACTTTCGGGAGATCAAGCAATAAAAATGACAGGCCTTAATGATTTTTGATTTCGACTCTTCACATTTTACTTTCATATTACGCTATATTAACTTAGGCCCATTTGAATTTATTGGTTTCTTTTCCATTGCTATCCGTGTAACATATGGTTTAATCGAAATAAGAAATGATGGTTGTAAAAGTTGGTTATACTATTGTATTTTTATTCCCTGTTCCTCATTAAAACCGATGCCAAAGTTCACACAGACCTCATAATAACGTGGTGTTGAAATGCCCCGGTGTTTTCCCTTCGAGTAAAAACGAGAAAGAAACCCTGCGTCTCGTGAATTATTTGACATTTTCCTCCCGTGATTGACATGTAAGGAATAAAACCGCCGAAGTCATTCTTTGCACTGCGACAGACCATCTTAGACTGCGTTATCCCCCTGTGCCACAATTCCGCGGTTCCTTTTTTCCTCAGATAATGAACTGACGAATCAGTTGATAATAATTATTAATCATATAAAATCTCACTCGTTTCTTTGCTTCTCGCAGTCGTTCGTATCCATGGGAAGAAATAGTTCCAAAAACAATTACGCTAATTTCCCCAAAAATGTAGTGGTTCTTAAGTATGAGCGGAATTTCAATCTACAAAGTGTATTTTATAGTACGTAGTAGCTTTTTAAACGTGATTAAATACTGAACGGTATTTATAGAAATTGGATTAATGTGGACTTAGTTATAAAACAATGCATTTCTGAGGAGAACACGAGTTTCTCTCTGCTTTCTCAGTGAACATGAGAAGAGACTACGGTAAAAGAATTCAGAAATAAGGAAACTCAATAGAGTTTCATTCATTTATCTTCGTTTGTCCTGTGATCATTAACCTTATAAGATATCGGTACATTTTAAGACGACGTATTTGTTTTGTAGTCATCAGGTCTATTGTATGTATTTTAAAATTGCTAAAGAAATCTCCTACTTACTAGATGCTAATCAAATATACCTACCTAACTAGCTGGGTTGTTTGGAATCGTTGTTTTTTTCTGAAAAGGCTTACATGCCTACGTCGAGTTTGCCCTTTGAAATACTACTCTCGGTCTTTAGAGGGAGATATTACATTGTGAAAAATTATTTAATTTTCGCTCAAAACCATAGGAATGAACAATTGAAAGGCTGAAAAAAATTCCAAAACAAATACAGAGCCTCAAAACGTGCCACAAAATATAAGGTAAGCTATGTCACACTGCGGTGTTTAGTCCTCATTTACATGTCTATAAACGTTCCCTAAACGCGATTTTCGCAAAATGAAACCATGAAACTTAAATAAATAAACCAAATCATCATTTGTATGCAGTCAAGTATAAAGCATAGTTTTATCTAAAATAAGGAATTAGTCCATTCGGACTGAAATATTATTCTTTGTGTTGATTTATAATGTTTTTGACATCCCAAGAAAAGAAACTGTTTAAATGACACTCGTATGTGTTTTTAATTCTATAATAACCAGTTTTAGCATAACATCTAGGGTTATTTCACCTAGTTATTGTGAGGCTTAACAAACTAAATTGTTTTGGTAATTATTGCTGGAAATCGTATAAATGTAAAATGATTTAATAAAAATAAAATATAGGCTACCGACTAGTAATTTACATTTTAGCACAAAAACGGCTTAAAATCACATATCTAAATTGCTCGTGTTGTGTTAATCATAATGCATAAACGATTATGCTTTATGTATAAACGTTATTCAGTTTCAGTAAAATCAACACATTGTATATGAAATTTAAGGCTGAAGATGTACAAATTTACAGTTTGACAGTTTTGATTTACTGCTTTATTTAACAAACGGAATTATTTAGGGCCTACTAATCAAAAGTATTCAGCTTTTGCATATATATTCCGTTTTTCGCAATAATCGGTTTATTGATATTCTTTGCATTACATACTAAGGCAGTATATATTGTGATATTTCCCACGTATACTAAAAAAGGAGCCATATGGCAATACCATGTGAAAATCGCATTGACTATTTTGTGGCGAATTTGTAAGGATGAAAAGAACACGTATTTAAAATGTATTTATTCAAATTGTGTTATTCAGCCTACAGTCTTTCGACTTATTTGGAATGGAAACATTGTTAAAAACAATCATAATTATATAACGTAATAATTTTATTTGTAAACATTTTTAGATATCTGAAATGTACATTTAAAATGTGCTTATTACCAAAATAGTACGGCGTTACAGCTGATTTGTCTTTTCCGGACGACAAAACAAAGTTCAAAAGTTTCGAGCCAACCGTGATTATCTAGATTTTTCACTGTAAGCATGCAAAATGTAGCACTTGACAACAGAATAATAAATATATAAAAACTTTTATATTCAACAGCAACAGTACATACGACACATACAAACAAGGAATGTTGGACAAATATACAAACACCGTGACCCTTTTACCTATATATATATATATAAACGAGTTACATCGTCACACATTAATGCCGCCCCAGCACTATGAATCAGACTACATAGTGTCCAGGATATAACGAATAAGCCTTGACCTCGATAGCAAAGGGTCTGTATAAATCCTACAACATGCGTTCTGTTTTAAAATAATCTCACTCTTCTGTAATCCTGACCAAAACACATGGGCACAAAGTATAAAAGCTAAGCTTAATCTTGCCATTTACGATAAAACACTTCTTATAAACTGACGCGTTTGACGCATGGCGTTAATTCATTATATAGCCTACTTTTGTATAAACCGAATATATTACACTATAGCATGTCTATACAGTAAATATTTTACGTATAATAAAGTATGTGATTGCATGGAAATGTTCACTTTAGTTGACAACAGTCCCAGTGAAATATAGTCTTCGTAAATACTTTCCCCCAAAGACATACGTAACGCGGTAAATAAATAGGCTAATTGCACATTTTCCTTCCATTTTGGTGATATCATGCTTATTTTAACTGATCCATTACCAGAATGTAATGTTGTAAATGTTTTTCTGTTTACATTTCCATTCAGTAGTGCTGAGCTTAAATACTCCTAACACAGACGGAGACAGCGGGAAAATGTCACTTGCCCAATGTTCAGAAAGGTAACGTGTCTAGAAAGAGCTTATCGATTATTGCCGGCGGTGGAACCAAGTCTTCAAGTTTCAAGTAGAAGATGCGTTGAAGGCCTTGCGTGCACAGCGTTCGAAGTTCAGGGAGTTTGCCCAGAAGTTTCGACAGGTAACTGGGACGATTCACACTACCACCATTAAATGTCACTTGTTCCTTCAGGCAATTTACAATCTTGTTTTGAAGTTCTTCAACTCTCTTGGGTTCTTTCAGTCCATGTCTCTCTGTAATTACAATATTCATTTAAAAAGTATGAAAATTGGCATTTTTGTTCAACAAGCGAATAGGCATGCCGGGAAAAAAGGGCGCTAAGACGATGATCAAACTACTACTATAATTATAAACAGGTTTCTCTCACCTGTCACCATGGTCAGGGCCGCTACACAAGAAAATGCAGAAAGGTCGATGTTCATGCTCTGAAGGTTGGAGGAAAACTCCACTATCGAGTCTATCCATTCGCCAAATCCTCGTACACACTGGAGTCGATGCAAAATCACCCCGTTGCAAAAAATGAGCTTCCCTTCCATCGGATTGGACCTGCAATTAATAGGGAACTGTTAATTACCTATCGAGTAATAAATGCTGGTTTAAATAGCCGCCTAATTATTGGAGAGCTAATGAAACCTAAGTTAATGGAGCTTGAAGGGGGTTGATCTTTATTACGGTGGAAATCCAGTTGATAACCGCGTACCTGTACGCTAGTCGCAAGACAAAGAGTTCCAGGAATGCTGACTCAAAAAGGAGATCTTGGTCCTGCTTGGGGAGATCAGGGAATCCGGGGATCTTCTCCGCCCACCCTCGGATAATCTCCATGGAGCCCGTCAGAAGATCGTAGAACTGCTGAATGTGCCGCGTGTCATCTCCGGTTATTTGGTAGTCGAGATTTGCCTGAAACTGGAATTTAATTTTAAAAGTGCTTAACGAGGTCCACTAAAATATATAACCCGTGAACAAAGCTCGTTTCTAGCAGGGCAGTCAAGTTTTTTTTAAAATAACAATTAAGGCCTCCCCCTGCTATTTTTGCGTTCAGTGTCACAAAGCAAATTATTAACTAAAGGCATGCTGAGAATTAAGACGCCGACATTTAGAACAAGTATAATTAACATGATTTGTTATGAAGGGGGTGGGTATGTTTTTTTTTGTCTTAGTAATACTGAAATCAAACTGCAGACGCACGCATAGCTGTTTACTTGACGTTTCTTGTATTTCATCCTTTTACCGTAAATCTGCGTGACTACGTTAAGTTTTGCGCTGCACATTTATGTCAGCAGGGTCGGTTTTGCCTTTTCGGGAATCTTACTTACTTTGGAGTAATCCAGTCCGGACATGGAAGGGTTCGAATCCACGTGAGCTCTTACCAGAGCACTAATGAGACTGACTTGGGGTAAAGGTGGCGATGGCTCTGGTGGGGGTTTCGGTTTGGAGGGCAGGCGGCCTCTTCGCCCCTTAAGACTCGCTGTCCGAACCACTGAAAAATATGTATGTATATTGTATAAATAAACCCATATAAAATACACAGAGAAACATCATTCGACACCCATTTGCATTTGAAATCTGTGACAGTGAGCTGAACGTTTTTATACCTTACCTTCTTTCACCATTCCTACAACAAGGCACTTCTGGAAGCGACAATATTGGCATCTGTTTCTTCGACGTTTGTCAACAGGGCAGTTCTTATTTGCCAGACACACGTATTTAGCATTTTTCTGAACAGTGCGCTGCAACCAAGACGAGACACTGCCGTTATTATATGCGTAAAGACGTGCACGCGGAAAATTGTATTATATAAGAGGCATACAGGGCGAAAGGCCCACATCTGCGGCTTCACAGGACAATAATAAAAGAAAATTGATGGTGTTAACGCCACAGCGAGCCCTCCAGTTTATAGCCGTGTTTTATATGCAAGGAGACGGAGGAAGAGACGTTCAGTAAATACAAATCCGTGGGCATTCATATTTTACGTCCCTTGGAGACCCTCTCCACTTTAAGGGAAAGGATTATTCAATCAGAACAGGGAAATAAAGGCACCACTTAATTTTACTACTGGGAGTTCTGTTCCGCTTGGGTAGACGAACACGATTCTGCGCCCAAACCGATTAATTCCTGCCGAAATGTTGCAGACACGGTAGCAGGGAAACTCGCCACCAAATAAAAATTAAAGTCGACCCACACAAACATATCAGTTTGATCTCCATGATATTTTTGAAGGATTCGGTGTTAAGTAGCACTTCAATAACACCGCAGTAACACCTGTATCCGACTTTGGATGGAATAAAGAGACCATGTATTTATGCTTAATTCACTTAATGTCTACCGCATATATTTGCGGCTAGTAAAGAAGAGATTGTCAATTTGCGAGTACAAGCCCACCTTAAAAAATCCTTTGCAGCCTTCACAAGTGCGCACTCCATAATGCTGACAAGCGGCGTTGTCCCCGCACACAGCGCAGAGACCCTCGCTGGACGGTGATCCCCTGGGCGGCGGCGAAGGCATCTGCCTGTCCATCAAATGGTGCCCATGGCCAAGCTGAATAGAATGAGGGAAGCCCAGACCAGCCTGTTTCCTGATAGTGCCGGGAACAGCAAAGTTTTGGCTCTCTAAGGCACGGTGAGCCATTGAGGCGTCGGGGCTCACAGACAAGTGAAGGGGGCCGTCGAATCTCATCTGGCAGCTCGGCACCGGGGTGTCGGGCGGAGACTGTTTAAAGGAGAACAGGGAAAGTCGCGACACCGGAGTCTTGCGCTGATCTATCATGTGGGTAGTCGCCACATAATTCTGGTGGAAACTGTGAAGGGAGGGAGAATCATCCCACAAGTGGTTCGACTGAACCTGAAAGTTTGGCGTCGTTGGAGTGTGGGGCGAGGAAGGCTTGTAGAACAGCGATCCCGAATGAGGCATCACCTCCTCCGAGTGCGACGGCAGGTGATTCTGCTGATGGTAACCGTGCATCTGAACATCTTCCACTTTAATGGACGACTGCTCCCCGGAATGCGGCATTTGGTACAGACAAGGGGGCTTGACGTCGTACCCAGCGTTATAGTTATCCATGAAGGTGCTGAAACTGGGAAGAGACGTCGTGGCCGCGATCTCAGTGTTAGTCAGGTCCATGCTAAACTTGACGAATTCAGGCGTCAGGAAGTCGCAGTTGTATTCTCCAGCGGTGTGGTAGCTGTAGTTTTGGGAAGCGGGACTTGCTCCTTGAGGTGATGAACCATATTGAGCCTGAACGCAGGGCATGGCTGTGGAAAAATAAAAACATAAAATTGTTACCAAATATATACATTTATAGTTATTGATTAGCCAAAGCAGATTCACTCAAAGCCTTGCCGAGGAGGCGCCGGGCACCATGCGACGCACAACGTGGACGGGATGTCAGTTCATTACAGGGTTCAAATATTTAAACAAACGCAATCACATGCGTAGGCAATTAAAATACAGCAACGGGCCCAAATGGCAGAAGTTTGGATTGTGGGGGGGTGAAACCGGGATGCCCTGACAAAACCCTCGCGAACAAGAGAAGGACAAACAAGTTCCTGTCACAGAAAAAAATAACCGTTAAACCTGACAATCGGAATACTTCACATTGTAATATTTAAACATCAAACAAATGGTCTGACTATCGGATACACACACATAATGTCACAGAAGCATCTCTACCTTCAGGCGAATGACTTCTGTTTGATGACACTAGTAGTGGACAGTGTTAGATGTCGTCTGTGCTGTTTGAGTCAAATTTCAAGATAGCTCAGCTTTCCTTCAGTGCTAGAATAAAAGAGAACACATATTTAATTCACGTCTCATATACTTGAATTCCACCAACTTGTACACAACTGTTGCACGCACTGGGAAGTGCATTTAAATACGAAATGGTTGGTCGAGATTCGTTTCCACCAGTAGAAAAGATTTTCCAAAGAAGGCGCAACTTCTCGTGTTTGTTGTTTACAGTCCATACTCGTTATTCAAGCAGCTGCTGTTTATATACTAAGAGGAGTGTGCATTAAACTCTTCTACCTCTGAAAAGTAGCCAACAATAACCTTAACACAAAAAAGTTTGCGTGCCGCAACATCAACAGGTAGATTAACATGTTCTTTGCTAACACAAACACTACAGTATATAGACATTACTGACCATCTTTGGCAAGTATCCTTAACAGGAATCACAATAGATGTAATTCAATTGTGTACGCGATTTCTAACATAAATAATTGCAGTATAATATGCTTACACGTGCTTTCAAAGTTGCAAAACAGACCTATCTTTTCCAGCGATACTTGACAGCTAATCAAAAAATAGAACCATGCGGCAATGCCAACATCAAACGTACGTAATGAGAAAGTGATGCTGAAAAACTGCGGATTCAAGCAGAAAAACATAAATGAAATTAATTCCAGCACTACCTTATATTTTCATTAGGAGAATCGTTGTTGCTTATCCATAAAGGTTAGTTTGTGTTCTTGGATCTCCAGGCCATGCGCAAATAAAGCCCCAAACCAAACAGCGACTGTAATAAGTCACAGAGTAAGTGAACGGCTTTCGCACAGCTCTGTCCGCGACGTGAGCAGGCACTAAGCTCTCCTGCCAATGTGCCTTTGTTTATGTGAGCTCCGGCTACCCCAGCCCATGTGTGTAAATGCAAACGTCATCTGCGTCGTCACTTACTGGCACCAATCTCTTTTATATATAGCGGAGTCGTGGCCGGGAGCAGTTCGTTTTCGCTTTGCACTGGAAGAAAACGCTATACGATCAAGTAAAAGCCCTATCTACAGCTACAAATGCGTACCTGCACGAACAATAGAGCAGTGAAGAAAAATTACACGAAACCGATGCTTCTGAAATGGTGCATGTGTAAACCCGGGCTATATCCAATTTATTACACGTTTAGTTTCTTACAGGGGTGATGTAAAGATTATACGAACTCATTTCCCAACTTTAAGTAATCTATCAAGGACCTATCAATCAGTCACATAAATTGGAACAGAAACGCATAGACTTTTGATTTTGGTAGGATCACTAATAAGCCAATCGTTTAAGCGTTCCACTTGCCCAAGCACAATTCATGGTACGTCATCCTTCTACAAAATAAGTCACACGTTTCCCTATTTAGCTTTCTTAGACAGGTGGGTGTGTCCTCACCCTATTTACGTGACTGCCATCGTTTTCCCAGGCGCTTGTGTTTTCATAGTAGACGAGGCTAGACAGAGGGTGGGGGTCGTTAACTGCGGAGCAGCGGCGATTGTAGCGGGGGAACCTCGAGGGAAATCGGCGGAGCGCAGAATGGTCCGTGACGCAAAGGAGTCCGGCAATGACGAAACCCCCCAAAATAACCACGCCAGGCCTTTTCTTCTCCTCGGTTATTATTACACTACAAAGTGATCTTAAAAGTGATCGGTTTGCGCCTGTTATTTAATAGCTTGTGAAAAACACAAAGAAATATATGGGGTTATTTTTAAGCCGATACTTTTGGCACAATAGCTTAATGCCAGCCTTGATTAAAAAAAGTTATCGCGGTCCATTGTGCGTGGGCGCAGAGTTGACCTACCGCTGCGCTTAGAAAAGAAAATATAGTTAAGTAACTTTCTGTTTTCTTTCCTTTTATCTTCTGGGGTTATATGCTAGAATCAAGAGAACAGTATGTCTAGTTTTGTGGTGCTACTTTTCCATATCTCTACTGCAGTGTAACTTCGAGAAAGCTAAATATTCGTGGACAATGCAGATTTTAGGAAGGTGGGAAAGATATCAGTAGCTCACAACTCACAATATTAATATTAGAATGGCAGAATGTAATAGTAGACTTAGAAAACTTGTAAGAGTAATAGGGTAAATTCTTACAGGAAGCAACAGCATTCATTGAGGCAGTAAAAAAAAAACAATACTGACATGGAGTAATTGCTAATTTAAACAAATATTAGTACTATACCAGGCAGTATAGCGTTTCCAGAAGGTGTGCAAATGATGACTAGTGTAACATGTATGACAAATGGTTTCACAAATAGCTTGGTAATAGAATATTTGGGTTAGGGATTTCTCTAGAGGATGGGGCTACACAAAATACGCACGCATTTATTTTAACATCACGAAATGTGCTTTACTGAATGCAATGTACAATAATAATAATTTAGGTCAATTGATCCTTATTCAAAAAATGATAGCAAATTACCAATTTAATGCCACTTTGTTGAGCAATGTTGTATGAATGTTCATTTGTCCAAATATTAAGTGTAAATGGAATATTTAAATATTAGATGTGCGAGGTGGCATGACTGTCAATGTTAGGGTTCTTGTTCAAACCCAGTTGTGGCCATAGCTTGAAATGGGGGTTTAGATGACCTTGGGTCAGTGGTTTATCATCATGACCTTGGCGCGATGCCAGCTGTTCATCAGCAGAGGGGTTCCCTGATGCTGAGGGATGCTCTGTGGGGCGAGGGGTTTGCTAATGGGAGGCAGATAGGGCAGCCGGG
>JAODKC010000038.1:21167880-21182335 GCA_026777985.1 Mormyrops attenuatus
TTGACATGCTTGCAAAAATCACCAAAAAAGTTTAATCTCCATTTTTTTTAATGAACCCACCAGGGACACAAGCAACCAGCATGTAAAAGGGGTACATGCCCATAGTGGCATATTAGCATATGGCTAACCTCTCTCTCTCTCTATGGATATATCATAAGAGAATATATGCACATATTTCACAATTCCTGGATTTTGATTTTTTTATATAAATTAAAACAATTAATTCCATCATCTTTCAGTATATGATCTCACTCTAAATATAAAGGTTCATTGTTAAACCAAAATGCATATAAATGGATTCAATGTAGTTTTATTCTTGGCAACTGTTTTCAACTGCAATCACCTATACAACACTGTATCTCCCTGTTCAATTTATTTGTATAAAATAACTTTAAAATTGTATTGTCCATTTACCAATTTCAATTAGCAGTCATACAATTAGGGAAGTTAATTGTCCATAGCAGAATTGTGTTGCTAAGCATTTTATCTATATGCATATCTTAATTACTTCATTACTTAACAATCATTAAAAAGGAAATGTAGGTGACTGACCACAGCCATATAAGTGCTAAGTTATTTTCTAAGAATAGAAACATCCAAAGATCCAGACCACTTTACAGCATATATGCAGTAGTTTATGAATCCTCATAGTCCACTAACAGCATACTTATTGCTTTATTCAGTGTGTACTGTTTTCCCCCAACATTTCCATAGTGTAAACAAATGCACAAAATTGCAATTCATGCAAAACAATATACAGATTACCATTTACGCATTCTTTAAACTATACTTTTGAACATAAAAAAACGACTTGTAATTCCCACAATTAAATGAGCATTTGAATTACGCAATTAATTAAGTCAGTAAATTACACAGTCATATCAGTTAATTAGACTGATGAAATGATGTCCATTTCGATGCCAAGACAGGCATAGGCTGGATTCTCCAGTCATACTGGTTAGCACAGGAACAAGTGTAAGGGATAATGAATCCCAGTGCCACTTAATGAAATATCGCAAATTCTTTCACATTGCAGGATAAACATGATAACTAAGACATATAGTCTTGTGGCTTGTGAGAAAACTTTACAAAACATACTTGCTTGTCCCAGGGTCTGCAGAATGACGTCAGTGTTGGGCCCCTGAGGCCCTCAACCCCCAGGGGCTCCAAGGCCACGTCACCCTGCTTCCTAAGTTCTACATCACTTTGCTGTCAGTATAATGTACAGTATGTGCTACTAAAAGTACATATACTTGTATATAATGATGTGTTTTATGTCCTAATTAAATACCAACCTTCGGAGAGAATCTGAGCACCTGTCCTTCATTCAGAGTAATAAGCAGCAGAACGGCACCCATCTATCAGTTGTTTTATTCAGAGAAGAATCTCATTGACTCATAAACAGTTTATATTTGGCAGGAAGTTCGTTGAGGCCAGCGTGAGCTATGGTGAGCTATGCCATGCAGACAGTAGTGTACGATTTGAAATGGGAAATGGATCTAAGTGGCTGGACCAGCCTACAGAGCAGGATTACCAAGTTACATTCTGAGAGGGGCCATTTCTTGCTCAAAATTAATTCAGTCCCTGAATTGTTTAAAATAATCTCACCTGGCACTTTGGATGTTAAACGGGTGCCGATTAGAGATATTAATTTAAGTTTGGATGGAGTTTCAGCTTGATAGGAACGCACCGTGTGCTCACACTAGATCTCTTCTTTAGCTGCAGAAATGTTTTGTTGTTGTTGTAAAGAAAGGCTTACTTTAACACACTGTTTTCTTTCTCTTACAAACACCTACTCTAATTTAATAAAATTCATTGTAATGCCCCCTACCGTCTACTAAAATGTAATGAATATGTGAATTCTCTGCTTTAGGATATTGTGTTCATTGGATACGTTGCATCTTAATAGTCATAAATACTCAACGTTACTCATCCAAACTAACACAATATCTCAAAGTTAGTTTTTCATTTATAAAGAAGTGAGTAGTAGAGCTAAGTGACAGATGAAACCATAAACGTTTGCAACTTCATTATGTAGATCGCTCATAAATAGACGGGTAACGTCGTAAAGTTACGTTCTACCAAGGAAAAGGGAATATTTAAGTAAATGCTGTTTGCTATTAAAGGTCGATCGATAGAATTGTTTATGAGCACGGTTATCTAAAGCAGCTGACTAGATCAGCGCCTTCATCGCAGCGCTGGTAGCCCGCGGCTGGACCACATTCCTGTTTCGTAAGCCGAGCCGGCTGCCTTCGCATCACGTGACTCCACTTCCGCGTTCCCCACTGGCAGTCCCGTTGTAATCTGAGTGCATTTCAAGCATTGATAGGAATTGGCAAAACTACGGCGCTAAACGAGAAAAATAAAAGCTGTAAGTCAGTATTTATAACTACTTTGGAATGTAATTTGCAGTGGATGTCGGCGAATATCACTTTTAAAATGAGTGCATTTAAACAAGAAAAATGCATCCATCGCGGAAACTGTACGTAACCGGTTACCTAACTTTGGCGTGTCGTGAGCGTGGGGTAACCATGCGTTTGCGTGTGTGACCAACTAATCGTCTGTTCCTAAATGGTCATACGAATTAAGTGCATGTAGCCCGACTTTACTTGGTCATGTCAAGTGTAAATGATGGAAGTTGCATGTAATATAGAAATATTGTGCATATCTGTGTTTCTGTGCGCGTTCCGACATGCTGAAGCATTTCATAAAAAACGTAATTCAGTTTCTCTTTCTTGAAGAAATTGTAAGTGATATTACTTTACCAATAACGGGTATTGAAAGTAGGCAAACTATACTTATAATATACTTATAATACTCCCATACATGCTTTGTACGGTTTGTGAGCGTAGATGGTGTTTCCTGGTGGGGCAGAGGTTGCCCAATGCCAAAAAGAGGTTGTTGGTGCTGGAAGATGTGAAGGAAGCGGGGTCGGGAGTGGCCCCTCCGGGCGTACAAAAGCATTTAAGTCCAGTCTAGTAAAGCCTGATTGTGATCTCAGCCATGTAACCCACAGGACACCGTGAAACGAAACAACGTTCCTCACGAATCCGCGGTGCAACATTCATTAAGGCGTCCAAATGCGATGCCAGTCAACGCTAATGGGAGAAAACTGCGTAGTTTATTACACGAGGGTTTATGAACGGACAGTAACCTGGATGGAGGTTAAATGGCGCTAAAATATCAAGCAAATTAAAATTCTCAGCTTCGGTGTAAAACTATGTCTTAGTTGTCTTGGAGGGCGCGAGTTAACGTGAATTTATTTGTATACTTTATAAAAAGAAACAGCCTTTTACAAAAGGGACTAAAGTCAACAGTTCAAATAACAGCATAACATGTTTTTTGGACATATAAAAAATTGCAGCTACAGCGGATCGAATTGTTGTTCCCAATTAATCTGGAAACCTTTATTATAGACTCTCCTCTAAGGCATTGCGCCTACTTTCCATCTATAGAGCCCTGCTTCCAAGCTTGAAATACCAGCGTACCAGTGTAACACTGGCATGTCTGGGATGGGAAGAGGAGGGCGCTGCGATGAAGAGGAACCATCTCCGATCAAAAAACGGGAACGCGAGTCGCGTCCACATCCGCGGCCGCGCACTTGTACGTCAGGCGCTCATGAATATTCATGACCTGTAGTAATGCGATCCAGTAGGTTTACAGTTTATAAATGAACCAAGTCAAACTTGTCAGAGTGTCAGAGCAGTGGGGGCATTTCGATTACTGCCGGTCAAGTACACGATTGGGATAATTATCACTTTAAAAATGAGCCAGCAAGTGTTATTTTATATAATATTAGAGCATACTAAAATAAATCTATTACCATGAAAATTAGCCAAAGTAGTCTAAGGTTATTTATTATAAAAATTTACATAGCAGAATTGATCGATTTCACAAATTCATTCTCCACGCTGTTGTTATTGGTTTGAAGCAAGGCAATCATTCTGACGCTTTGGAAATTTAAAAAAAGTCTTAATGATTTATTATTGTAGGAAATGTTTGAATCTGTTTGCGGAGATTCCGTGGTGAATGTGGTCAAACTGTCCCTGGGTGATAACGGTATTAGGTCTTTTTAAGTTCACCCGACACGCAAATTTATATAAATATATATGCTGTAATATTGTCCCAGTGTTCCATTGTGGTTGTGATATCGAGACCAGAAGCGTGACATTTTTCTCAGAACGTTTTATGCTCTCGGGCATGTGTGCTGTTCTGTGATTGGCTGTGCCTACAAACACAGCTGGGGGAGGAGGGGCGGTGAGCAGGGGCGGGGCTTCTCTCAGGTGAGAAACCAGGCCAGGTGAGATGAATGCTTTCCCTTCTATGGAGATGAGAAGGCAACACCTTGTCACCGTGCTAAACGGGTCTGGTTAAGGCACAAAGTGACACCTGGTAGCCTTTTCGCTATAGGAGTGGCAGCTGCACTACTTCATGTCACTTCCTGTCCCGTCATTGTTCTGGCTATACAATTACAGGAACACTTACCCTCACTTCAGAGTCACTCTACACTAGACGTGAGTCGATACTGAAATTCTAACTTCAATACTCATGCCTACTTTGATACCTCAGTATCTATACCAAACCGATACTGTAAAACATTCCCATTTAAATATGATATTGCTTTGAAATGACCAGGCCTATTTATCAATTAAACCCACATCAATAGCCGATAATATAGTTTTAACATTATCAGAGAAATGTGCATAGATTAATTAACCTCCATTCACTTCATAGATTTTGGTATTAATGTGTTTTCAGCTGTTACAAAACTTCATTGATAATATACTAACGTTTATACTTTATATTTGTGTTTGTTCTGCTCATCACTTAGCCTGATGTACTTTTTTGTCACTGAGGATATGAATGAACTCGCATGTAGGCTGAACTTCACTTTGTGAAACAAAGAAGCATGAAACTTTATTCTTTTATTATGCATGACCTTTACCCTCCATATATAAATCATGGCACCTCTGCTTGACCAGGTTATACACGATGTCTCCTTGCAGCAGCGTTTGCATACTGGGGCTTTCGGGTCTGCAGATTCATCCTAATTGTTCAGTTTAAATCCAAAATAACACAATCTCACTTCTGCCATCTGCATTTTAACTACAGGTGGACAGTGTGGTGCCCGTCCTCCGTATGTGCAGGTTCTCCGCACAAGAGACACATGAAAAGAGTGCAGCTGTGTCCACTCCCAGAGCGCAGATTCACACGTCCACTACGTAGCTAACTTGCATAACTGTTTTTTGATAATAATGATGACCAGCACATTTTCATCAAATATCGATATTTGCAGAATGAAAATAATTGTCCCAATTTTAATCTTTTGTATCACGATAAGAGACTGATACCAGCATATGGAGCGATGCATCATTAGCGTACAGGCATAGGAAAGTGCTAAGACATAACCAGAGCTGCAAACCTCCAGAGTTGCTGGTTTGATTCCCCACTTTGGCTGTGGAGTCTGCATGATCTCTCCACGTTTGTGCATGTTTCTGTGTAATCCCACAGAATGAGCCACACCACTGTTTTCCAGTCTGGTCCTCAAGGACCCACAGGCAGTCCATGTGGCTCCCCGTGTGGGCTGTCTGGCAGGGAGCTCCGAGAGAGCAAAAACATGGACCGACTGTGGCTCCCCGAGGACTGGACTGGGAAACGCCAAGCTACACACCTCCATCCGGTCCCTCACAACCTTCAAGCAACATCTTCACTTCTGAGAACATCTCTGCTTGCCTACCTTTATTACTGACCCTTACTGGTCACTGTTGTTGACTTCCATTTTGAAATGGTTAGCTTGGCACTGCAAGATGAACTTCTTTCCTTTGGTATATTGCACTTAGACTTTGTTTCTTACTAGTTCTCTCTTTGGTCACTCCAGTGAGTAATGCAGGAAAGAGGCGCCCAGTTGCAGGCTGGGCAGCCCCTCACTGCGGGGTCCAAAAAGCCCACTGTGTGTGACTTGGTTCCAACTGGTTCAAAACTTTCTTGTGTACAGAAATTCTCATGTCACTCCTGGTGACAGCTGCTTAGTGACGGTTTTCAATGAGTGTATGCCATATGATGGATTTTCAAGATCTTACCTTGTGGCTTTTGCTACCTGGAATAGGTTCTTGTACTGAATAGTCATTTATTAAAATCTGATGGATGTGTGCATAATTTTGCATGTATGATTCAGAACATGCTGTTTAAAAAATGCTCAGACTGGCTGTCTGTCAGGAAAGGTGGATTTTTAATGTATAACTATGTATAACTGCATTGCATTATCTGCACCCAGGAAACTGGTTCTCGCTGTTCCTTCATCAGAAGAGCGGTTCCCTCTTTTCTCCGCAGGAGAAGACATGGCCTTCCGAAAGGCAGTGCGGCGGACGGCCCTCATCGGGGGTGGGGTCCTGACTGCCGCCTTCAGCCTGTCACAGCTGTCACAGTACAGGAGGAAGCAGGTGAGCGGCTGAAATGTCAGCGCGTCCGCCATCGCGGAATTTCACTGTGTAATTATTACGCGGCGAGGGCAGCACGGGGCACGTGTCAGTGGGTTCAGTGAAGACAGATGGGGAGAGAAAAGGTTAAGGTTTTTGCTGTGTTTTTAGACCCCAGCGTGTTGTCGCGCACCACCATCGCTGTTTCTGTCACAGATACGACTCCTATTCCAACACTGTGATTCCACAGAAGAACACGCTCTGTATCGTACAGCGCACTGCGCGCATTACAGCAGTTTATTATCTTTTTCTAAGTGTTTTTTCCTCTTCTGCTATATTGTGAGGTTTATGTTCTGTTAAAAATCATACATATTGTCCTGTCTGCTTAATTACCCAGTTGTGTCTAATAGAGAATACGAGATGTTACAGTCAAACATTCGGCTGCATTCACAAAAGTGGTGGCCCGAATTTACTTGTTTCTAGCTATGATGGTGTTGTGAGTTGACTTCATGATCTTATTGGCTGTATGACTGTCCCTCAACCATCTGAATTTACCTGCCTCCCCTAGTCATGAGAGTGTAGATAAAAGAAGATAGATAGATAAAAAAAAAACACCCATCAATATTTGGTGCTGGCAAAGAGAGCAGATTTGTCCCTGATCCTCCCAAAGAGTCGGCCATTTTGCAATAAATCCTATCCCTGCGACACACCCTGGCACGTGAGCACCTTGCTGGCCAGGTACCTGCCATGCGTGCCCTCCTGATCCTGTCTGGTCATGACTTTGGAATGCACTTCTGTGGCGCTTAGTTTGGAAAACATTACTTTTTTTTTTTTTACCTTCACCTGTAATTTTCTGTGCATGACAACCATACTGCCTAATGGTCACAGGAGATCTTTGTATTTATGTGAAATAAGAAAAGCTGCTCTTAAACCCCACTCCCAGCGCTCTCCTTGTACTGTAAGCTCCAGGAAAGCATCTGAAATCACCATGAGAACCACACACAGCCTCAGAGCAACACAGTGCACATTAACCACCCAGTATGTTCATCTCTGTCCTCAGAGAAAATGGCCATTACCTTAGGCGCAGTCAGAAGATGAAGAACGGCTGGTCTGATGAGTTTACTGTTTGGTAGCTGTTAGAAAAATGGTTAAGGATACCGACTTGTCAGGTGAAGTGTCAAGGGTTCAGGATGGTGGCCTGCTCTGCCTGGGCATCCACCAATAAGAGCTCGTCAGCTGGCCTCTTCCTGTTCACTCAGCCAGTCACAAGGGTCTTGTCTCAGCCTCCTGGCATGTCAGTGGCCCCTCTAGAAGCATCTCACACTGTCAGTGCATGTCTGCCTGACAGAAAAACAGTCCCTTGAAAGACACCCAGACATACATGCACCGGATAGTTAGTGTGGAATTCACAGTTCCCTAATTCACTGAGTGTATTGCCGCAGTTTAATTATCAATTTACGCTGAACATTTAAGCAGGACTTTATGTGTACTTTGCATTACAATTTACCCCGTACCTCCCTAAATTAACATTAAAAATGTAAGGCTACAAGGTCTCTGTCTCTCTCGCTCTCTTTTTAAACATTAGGGACAACAAGATGGATCTGATCAAGTGGACTAATAAGGAGAAGTCTTTCACAAATGAAAACCACGGAAGATTAATAGATTTCCCATTTCTGTAGTTTATTCAGATCCATTGAAAGCCATTTTCTCTATAATAATAATAATAATAATAATAATAATAATGCTTCATTAGAATCAGTGCTTGAAAGAAACCCTTAGAATGGATGTATAATAGCATGTTAGAATACGGTTACTATGGCGATATTTTGTTTGATCTTCTTCTCAATTAAGCAGAAAGACAGCTCAAAAGGACAAACCAAAAAATGCCCAAACACTTTTAAAGACGTGCATTCTACAGATAAACCTGGGGGTACATAGACCATCCTGTATAGATAAAAAAAAACATCATTTGTTATAGCGTACAATAGTGAAAATACTCCACTAATTACTAATAATATGAAAATTCTCTTTAAACCTGTTTTATATTTCAAAATGACCATAATAATAAAAAGTTGGTCTCGCTTGAAAATCCTGTTTTGTGCATGTTGTATAATTAGAGCTAATATGGCTTCGTATCTCATACCTTGAGACACCACTGTGTAGAGCTGACCTTTCAGAAAGAAAAAGAGGCTTTGTATTAATGTCAGTCGTTGTTTTCCTTTGTCTTCCTGTTTGTTTTGTTTATTATTTTATTAATTCATCATCTGCCCAAAGCTTCAGCTGGTAAGCAATATCTTCAGTAAATTAATGGTAGCCATGCATCTAACTATCTAATCTAGCACGCAAGCATCTAACTTTGCAGTATCACCGGCATCGCTAACATTGCAATATTAGCTGCATGTCTGTTCATCTGTCGTCTGTCACAGCACGTCTGACACACGGGGAATGCCTTACCGGATGCCTGACATTGGCCGTAACAGTCTTACATTCTTGTTAACCTGATTACGAGGCTGGCCCAGGTCCCAGGTGCCCGCAGTTTAAATTTGCACATCCTTAGAAACAGACACTAATTATTAAATCTTGTTTGCGACTACAGTCTAAATCGCTAATAGGTTCCATTCATAAATTTGCAAGTCTAATGGAGTACCAGCTTGGAGAAGATGCAGGGGGGGGGCGGGTGGTGGGGGGGATCATTCAGACTGAATGTTAAATACTAGATGATTTCATTATTGTTGACATTTTAACAGGTTTCTCCCATGTCCTCTAATTGGCATAGAATCCTCCCTTTGTATCTGGGCTGTAACAGACTCATCCTTCATTTACCTGTCATGCCGGTTTATGCACTTATTTTCTTAAGCAATTTGTTAATTGATGTAGAGGGTTGTGAAGGCTATTGCTGGTCATTTTTTATGGGCTGGCTCTTAAGATCAGTGTCCCTCATCCCATGTTTATTTTCATTTTGTAAAAAGCAAAATGCAAGTCTGTTTTTTTCATTTACAGTATTTATCTGATATGCAGCAGTATTTCCCGGTTTCGTTGATAATACTGTGCCGGGCTCTGTAGCTGTGAATTAAAGCTGTGTGTGTCAGTTTGACACAGTCGTTATGTGGCGTAACTGTGCAGATGATCATTCAGGATAAACAAGCATGCAGCATGGGGGGGGCTTTTTGAATGAATGCATGAAAAGCACTGCATGATGGGAGTAAAATGAATTAGCATGTAATTTATATTTGTGTTTTTTATCTGGATGGTTTGGTCATTTTATTACCCCACAGATAAAGTATGATTTTGTTTTTTTTTTAATTTGTCCTGTGAAATATGGAGAGTCCTGGAATGACATTTTTTTTTAATGCTCCTCGTCCCCTGGAGTCATATGTTAATGACCTTGGGGGCGGTCTTGTCCACTCTAATGGCTCAGGATCAACTGGCACGCGTGCAGGCTGCGGAGCAGGTAGGCTTGCCCTGCCTGGATGAGCTGCCAACCCGTGCGGCTCAGCTGGCAGCGCTGCGAAACAGCGAGGAGTTCGACGTCCTTGTCGTCGGGGGAGGGGCCACCGGCTCTGGGTGCGCCTTGGACGCTGTCACACGGAGTAAGCTTCCTGCAGGCGTTGGCTGAGCTCCTTGGTTACTCTACCGGACGCCTTTGTCGTTCAGCTTGGCTTGGCTTGTGTTCCCTGGCCTGTAACTGGTCTATGGTTCTGTCGAAAGAACATTTGTCCTCTTACAAACATCTTCATTCCTGCATAACTGCCCCGCCTGTACCTTTTGTTTGTCTTGATGTTTTTGATGTTGCTTGGGGTATGACACAGTTGGTGCAGACTCAAAACATTCTGGTAATCAAGGAAAATTTCCTGGCCATTTATGACACTATGTTCTGTCCTGTTTGTCATATTTTGTGGCATTAAATGGCATGAAATTAATACATACTATAGTATGTATTAATTTAAAAAATTGGCACAGAAGTTCTGCTCTGGAAGGTCCATTTCCATGTTATTTCTGTTGTTTTGAGATCGATCTGTTTTTAGTGGGAAAAATACTTCAGAACTGCCCTGTAGTTTCATACACTTATAATGTAAACTTATCACATATTTGTTCCCAAGTCTTGCATATATAATGTAAATCATAGGCTTCCTGCGTGTCTGTTTCATATGAGCCTGGGAAAGTCTAGAACGAGGGAACTGCTTGGGAACGGAGATATTTTTGAGATATTGCCTTTGCTGCAGTTTTGTCTTTTGTTGCGCAGATAATCAGTCTTTTCTTAAAAGACAGCATGAGGTCCCTCAATGCATTATGCATGTCTTTATGCCTGATGTTATGGGAGTCGGGGACCCATAATAGGGCCAATCTCTGCTGCGTGCAGTGAAGGCCCCCAAACCTCAGCCTGTTGCTGATCCGTCGGCCTGATTGTCCCCCCCCCATCCCCCCAGATCTTAAAACGGCCCTGGTGGAGCGCAGCGATTTCTCATCCGGGACCAGCAGCCGCAGCACCAAGCTTATCCACGGGGGAGTCAGGTATCTCCAGAAAGCCATCATGAAACTCGATTACGAACAGGTAAATGCACCATTTTTCCTGTGCGGCTGACACTGATGTGTGAAATTCCTGCTCCGTCTGGTCATATTGCTTTATTTGCTCCGTGCTCTCATTTTTCTTCCAAAGAAGGTCTTGCCTCCGTCACTGCCACTCCACCCCCCCCCCCCACACACACACACCCCCTCAGGATGTATCTCAGGGATTTTTTCCCAGAGTGCTTCTCAAGGATTTCCACAAGTTGCTGGAAGTTCTGTGACTTGCAGATAGAGGGGTGCTCCATGCCAGAAGGTGTGGAGATGAACCTGGAGAATTACGGTTTAACGCCTCATGCATGAAGTCCATCCTTCTTTTTGTCTGCATATTGCCAAGGAAACCAAATGGGCTTTTCTTGGCAACCTGCAGCTTAAAATGTCACCATTTTCTGTTATATTTCACCGTTCCTGGGGCATCTCATTACTGTAGCCCCCCGTTTTTCACGGCCTGTTTCCTCCAGCTATATGGACACTGTCTGGGTCTTAAAGGTGAGATGCAGGAGGGGCCAATTACTGTATTTGCAGAACGTTGGGCTGCATTGTCAGCAGCTTCACAGTAAAGTATGAGCTTTTGGGCCTGAAGAAGCGAGCATGTGACATGATTAACCAATAGGATCACGATGCAGGTAGTAGACAATAGAAAGTTCTTGAGGGCCAAGCTTGTTATGTTAGATAGGTCCAGAAATTGCTGTTCTTAGAATGATGCACAATTTGAAATATCAGTTCCTCGAGTAATGAAGTTCAGTGGTTAGGAGAAGGAGGAAACAATTGCGCTTTGAGGACAAGTGTTACTTTCTATGGAGGCCTTTGAGTTGCTGGGTCAGCTAGCAGGCCTTCTTTGAGTAAACTGAGAGGCATACAGCCCCCAATGCAGCGTGGGCCCAGGCCAAACTGGCTTTGTCACCGAGGGAGGGAATCAGCTCCACTTTATTTCTCCTGTGACACGTGACTTTCTTCAGCCTGTCCCTCCTCTAATCAGCACTCAGCCATCTGATGGCTGTCGTGTGTCGGTGAGTAAGGTTAGCACGTCATTCATGTCAGGGAGGACACTGAGTGACTTTAGGTTTTACAAACTACGTTTAAACTTAACACGCTCCTGTACTTGGCTAAACGGTTCAGTTCTTCTTGTGTGTTCGCTGGTTTGTTTCATTGACTGAAAGATTCATCCAGCTGTTTCACAGTAACATTAGTGACACATGCATGATTATAGGAGACTGACCAATCAGCACACAGCAAGAGCTCAGTGCTTGAACTGTTCCAACTATGATAGCTGCTTCTGGGAGTTTCTGGGAAACATACCCCAGGTCCTTTTGATTGAAATAGTAGTTTACAAATCCTGTCCTAGCTCAAATCCTATCCTAGCTCAAAGTGCCCTCCCTGACATGGATTAGGTGGTAACCATGGCGTGAATCAAATGATGACTGTGGCAATAAATAAAGAACTCCTGATAACCGAAAATCTGGAATCAAATAATAGAATATTAAAGGAATAACAGAAACTGCTGTTGAATCACTACAATTATCATCTAAGTAAAAGAATATTTGAAAATGCAGAGTGCTTCATTTTATGGGTCTCTGTATCACCAAACTTGGTTGGTATTTTTTTGACCTATCAGTATCAAGCTGTTATTCATGAAATTCCACCAAACCCGTTGAATGTTTGTTTGGCCTCTAAGTGAGCCTTTCGGGGTAATCTTGCCTGTCATCGTGTGTGTGGTGACTAGGTGAAGAAGTACAGTTTACACACACGTCATCTGTAGGCCTTAAATGAATAATGATTTGAATATTGACTCCACCATAGTGATTATTTAGGGCTGAGATACCTGTTGTGAATGTCAGGGAGAGGTGTATCTGTACAGTGAATATCTATGGATGTAAGAAATTAGCAAGAGACATACCAGCATGGTGGGATCTGGTCTAAGGGCTGAGGTACTGATTGCAATGTTTTCCAGATGCCGCTAAGATGCAATCCAGCCATGAAACACCTCCACACATTTAACTGGCATCAATCACGTTTCCCATTTGTCTTCCAGTACCTGATGGTGAAGGAGGCCCTCCACGAACGTGCCAACCTGCTGGAGATAGCTCCCCACTTGTCTGCTCCTCTACCCATCATGCTCCCTGTCTATTCGTAAGTCCAGGATCATCTCTCACTCCAAGCGCTGTTAGAACATAGAAACACCAAAAGGTGGACAAAGCCGACCCTTAAAATCAAACCAGATGTAGATGTTCGACATGTTCTTGTTGACCTGGGGCAGCACCCTGGTGGAGGAGCATGTTTGAAGCTGTGGGCCCCGCCAGCCTCCCTGCTTGCTCACCGTGCCCCCGACCTCCACCGCCGGGCTCCACTCATGCCGCCGGGCATTCTGGGATGTCACTTTTAATTATCCACGACATTTCTGCCTTTTCTTCTGATATTTAAATCTGTGATTTGGTACCAAAGGAGAACCCGCAGGGGCGGACGTGGAGACCTCCGGTGGGAGGCTTGTTCTCCGTCCAGACAGACAGACACACACACACACACACACACACGCAGGACAGACCTTGCATGCGCAGACAGATGCAGATTCCCCCTGCATGCATCAGAAACCCAACATGCATCTCTGCATGTGAGAATTACCCTCTTTGTCCGGTAGAATTACAAAAAGGCCTCTGTTGGAATGATGATTATTATGAACAAAAGAAATGGCTTGAACTGTCAGAATACGCAGTAGTCATGTTTGTCTCATGCCTTGCAAGATGCATGAATTGATTAAACCTGTCCTGCTGTTACAGTGCCTGCGACTCTCTGTGTTTTCATAAGGTGGTGGCAGATTCCATACTACTGGGCTGGGATAAAGATGTACGACCTGGTAGCCGGAACCCATTGCCTGAAGAGCAGCTATGTCCTCAGCAAGTCCCGGGCTCTAGAGCTCTTCCCCATGCTGAAGCGGGACAAACTAGTGGGGGCCATTGTCTACTATGACGGTAAGACGAGCAGCGCAAGAGTTTAGGTGTCAAGACTCTGACCTGTCAGGCAGAAGGTCAAAATGCAGAACAGTCATTGAGTCCTGACTTCAGTTGTGACTTTGATGCATCTATACTAAGAAACTCTCTGTTTCTCTATATTTAAGCCACGTTTTAATGTCTACTGCCTAAAACTAATGTCACTAGGGAAATTTAGGAAGTATATTTCTAAAATATTTTTAAATTGTCAATTAACCTATACTTCCAGTCCCTGACAGTGTGCATTGTTTGTGGCAGAATTAAAATGCTTAAATTATTTAATAGTCAAAAAGTCCCCGATTCTGCACTGGCAGTTCCATGTCTGCGCAGGCAGACCAATCACACACAGAACTGCACTGGCAGTTCCATGTCTGCGCAGGCAGACCAATCACACACAGAACTGCACTGGCAGTTTCATGTCTGCGCAGGCAGACCAATCACACACAGAACTGCACTGGCAGTTCCATGTCTGCGCAGGCAGACCAATCACAC
>JAODKC010000038.1:21182435-21212615 GCA_026777985.1 Mormyrops attenuatus
TGCGCAGGCAGACCAATCACACACAGAACTGCACTGGCAGTTCCATGTCTGCGCAGGCAGACCAATCACACACAGAATTGCACTGGCAGTTCCATGTCTGCGCAGGCAGACCAATCACACACAGAACTGTGCTTTACATCTTCTGGCCGTTACTGTGTCCCTCTGGCAAAATAATTAGGATTTCATCTGTAAAGTTGGGACACGATTCCCATTTGGCTTTTCTCTTTGACGACACCTACGTCAGCAGTTGTGTATGGTTGGGGGGGCACAGACTTCACTGCCAGGGTCCCCCAGGACCTCTAGAGACTGATGCTGCATACTGATTGTACAATAGTGATGATGATGATATCAGTAAGAACAATGAGATGTTCTGTCTAATAGTGCTGATAAGACTGTATGAAGCAGTAATATCTTTATGTTAATTATGATCAACTGTCGTGGTTATTGACTAATAAATGAAAAATCTGTTATATGTGATTTCAATATATTTTTATGATAATAATTAGAAATTAGTAATGGCTGAAATTCACTTGAGAGCCCTGTACTTTGGGCACAGTGTGACCTTAATGGCCACACTAGATTCTCTGGGTCCTGGGTCTCTCTAACACGACCCGGCTGTGCGTATACTGGCATATATAATTAATCCTTAAAAAGTGGCCTTTAATTCAGGTCCTCGGGCCAGCAGACGGGCTCCGAGCGTGCGATCGCATTAGCGAGGGCCCCACCAGCCGTAGGGCCCCACCAGCCGTCGGGCCCCTGGCTGTTTTTCATTCAGCACTCAGACCCCCTTTCACCACGAGTAAGATCACGGACTTATTTTGCAGCCGAAAGCAGAGGGCGTTCAGAAAGGCATTTCTTTCTAGACACTCTCCAGCCAGCAATATCCTAAATTGAGTTAGAACACCTTACCTAATGTGCAAAAGGAGATATTTCTTTTTTTGAAATCCTTTGAAATGTTTCCGTTACAGCTTACAAAAAATTTCAGCCTGTTGATTGAATGATTCCCATGACTGGACCCCCCCACCCCCATGACCTGGCCTTTTTCCCTGTGCATCCAGGCCCCCCCGGTTGCCCATGACACCTGGGATCGTGTTAACTCCCACCTGCTCTATCTCGCTTTAGGGCAACACAATGACTCTCGGATGAACCTGGCCATCGCACTCACCGCTGCTAGACACGGTGCCGTCACAGCCAATTACACGGAGGTGGTGCATCTGCTGAAGGAGGGGGACGGCCAGACGGGGAAGCAGAGGGTGTGTGGGGCACGCTGCAGGGACGTACTCACAGGTAGCCTGACTCTGGACCGGCCCCTCCCCGCCTTGGCTCCTCCCTGTAGTCCTGGCTCTGCCCCTGGCTCCACCCACAGTACCTCCCTACCTTGGTTCCTCTCTGTAGTCCTGGCTCCACCCATGGCTCCACCCCCAGCATCTCCCCACCTTGGTTCCTCCCTGTAGGCCTGGCTCCGCCCCTGGCTCCACCCCCAGTATCTCCCCACCTTGGTTCCTCTCTGTAGTCTTGGCTCCACCCCCAGTATCTCCCCTCCTTGGTTCCTCTCTGTAGTCCTGGCTCTGCCCCTGGCTCCACCACCAGTATCTCCCCACCTTGGTTCCTCTCTGTAGTCTTGGCTCCACCCCCAGTATCTCCCCTCCTCGGTTCCTCTCTGTAGTCCTGGCTCTGCCCCTGGCTCCACCCCCAGTATCTCCCCACCTTGGTTCCTCTCTGTAGTCCTGTCTCCACCCTCGGCTCCACCTCAGCTCCTCCCCATGGCTTTCACACGGACCTTGAAGCGCTGTGACCTGGCAATGTTTGATTTCCAGCATTTTGACAAACGGACCTGGGAAAGCATTTTGACGGATGGGGCTAGGGCTCTGTGCTAGCCATTTTCCAAGTATTAATTGAAAAAAATTTGTAGCACACAAAATTTTGCATACGATACACACAACGAAATTCAGTAACACAGTATTCCATGGGGTTCAAGAAAGGTGCCAACACACCATTAACTAACAAACAATTTTATTAAATTCATAAATCAGTTAATAATTTGGTTTTATAACTGTATTCAAAATAAGCCACTAATCAGCCACTACACAACAAGAGCCATTACCATTGTTAATTCCCTTACAAGATAAAGACACTGCTAGCAGTCTTGCTGGCCGAGCTACAGTTTCATTTTCTTTTCAGCTTCTTTCATTTATGGGCTAAAGCCAAAATCATAAGATAAAAAAATGAAGAACCATTTACAATTTGTAGAAGAAACAGGCTAGGCTATTAGTAGCTTTGAAAAGCTTGTCTGATGTGGTGTGGACACTGCCCCCTGTTGAAAAATAAAATGCTGCATCCCTTATTGATCCACGAAAATACATAATTTTTCATGTATTTTCCTACACGCCCCCCCAGCCATCACATTCAGGCTTTTCTATTTGCATCTTACAAACATAGAATTGCCTAAATTAATGTAGAGCTGTGACTATTGATCTAAAGTGGCTGTTTACCCTGCGTGCTCATTTGGTTGTGTGTGTTTGGGTGGGGTGACGATGTATTATTGTTTATCTCAATACTTTTAAATTAAAATATCATATATTATTTTTTTAAGATATCGCCCAGATTTAAACTGATTCCAGTTTTCATCAGCTGCTGCCATTAACTGAGCGACTTCAGCCATTTGAGCGATCAAGGAAGCATCATGCAGTGTGTCTGTTGCCGTGGTACTTGTTTTGTTGAGCATGAGTACCAATTACTTTGTTTCGAATGCTGATTCTGCATTCAATTATCTCTCTCCGAGTTGGAACTCGGATAAAAACGTCAAGAAAAACGTCACTTCCAGTCAGAAACACGCCCCCTTTCTGACATTGATGTCAGACAGAATTTTGTTATCCGAGATAAATATTTAAAAATGTTTATTTTGTTAAATGTATTAATAGTTATAAATGTAATTGCACGTGGTCGATTCAGAGAATACCGTATCATGACCGTAAACAGTATCCCAGCATGCAATATCAGATTTTTACCAGACTTGTTAGTCTCTTTTGTTTGTTTGTAGTTTGTTTGCCTCTCGAAAAAAGGATATCGCTATGGATCTATGAAAATATTTTATAAAGCTTTTAATGTGGTTTGACAAGTTCGTGTTTCGTCTTTGTTTGTCTCTCGGAAAAAAAGAATCTCACTCCAAATCTGTTAAAATATAAAGCAACAATTTCTGACTTCCGAGAGATAATCGAACGTAGGATGAGTACTGGGTTGTTTACCAGTGTGACGCATGCTGGGAATAGTAGTTCTAACCTACTGAACAGTTACTAGTCAATTTAGTGTAGCTTTCCAAAAAGAACTACAGGTTGTGGTATAATGTCATTGCTCAGTTCAATTTGCATACGTCAGGGAATGCTTTTTGTTATTTGCGTGCATCAATTCTTAGTCGCCTACGTGACTAAAATGCTGCACTGTAGAGGGCTGGATGGAGCCAGCTGTCAGCCACTTTGATCTCCAAGCACATCTGAGCTCTCGTATATTTGCACACGACGTAGGTTTTATTTGCATATTTTTTGTATTCTGTGCACTGTTTTGCGGTCTGTCTGGTGTCATGTGACCATGTCCTCCATGCACTTCACACCCAGGACAGGAGTTTGACGTGCGAGCAAAGTGTGTCATCAACGCCACGGGGCCATTCACTGACTCGCTGCGGAAGATGGATGACCAGAGCACCCACAACATCTGTCAGCCCAGTGCGGGGGTGCACATCGTCATCCCAGGCTATTATTGGTAACCACCCACCAAGCCAGTCACTTAGACTCAGAAAAGAGCTTGACAGCCCCTGGTCAGCCCAGTCGAGCTCTCCTGCAGACGAGGGAGGGAATAATCTCCCTCTCCCCCATTGTGCTTCCAGCCCTGAGAGCATGGGGCTCCTAGACCCAGCCACCAGCGACGGCCGAGTCATCTTCTTCCTGCCCTGGGAGAAGATGACGATCGCTGGGACGACAGACACACCCACCGAGGTCACAGCCCACCCTGTCCCAGTGGAGGAGGACATCAACTTCATCCTGAGGGAGATCCGCAGCTACCTGAGCCCTGACGTCGAAGGTAAACAGTCCGTCTGCTGCATATGTCCGCATGGAGCTGCAGTGCGGTCTCCAACAGTGAACACTGCACACACCCTCTTGCTCGCTGAAATTACCTTTATGCTAATACATTTAAAAAAACCACTTACATTTTTTTTTTCAAACCACAAATTCTCAGAGGGTACTTCTAAGATTTCTGTGTTGCCATTAACTTCAAAATAATATAAAACAGCTTTGGCTGTTCTACACGTCAAGATTGACCAGGTTGAGCAATCTGATATTGTGCTGATATTGTGTTAGAGTAGGGGAGGGCAATCTTATCCGCGAAGGGTCAGTGTGTATGCAGGTTTCTGGGATAACCTTTAGGTCAGCTGTACAAAGATCCAGATCCAGATACCAGATCCCGTTGTAGCCTCTGTGCTGTTAGATCAGTATCAGCTACACCACCCACCTTGGTGTCATCTGCAAATTTAACTAGTTTACTGTATGTATTGGTGTCAGTATCATTAATGTAAATTAAGATTTTTAAAGAAGTGTTTTTTGTCGTACATCTATTTTTGGCATTTGATATTTCTATGACATTATAACAGGTGCGAGCTTTATAATTCACTTTGGGACGAATACACCTAAATAAAATAGTTTTATTATTTTATAGGTGTAAATGAGCAAACTGGCCATTCAGAAGGGAAATAACAAACTTATAACAGAATTGTGATTGGCTGAGCAAGTGTGGGAGGGGCCGAGATGGGGGGGGGGGGGGGCAATGAGAGACGCATACAAACAGCATCTCTGTGTCCTGGTTTAAGACGTGTGTTTATGGAGCGCTCGGTATGGCTGGTCAGAAGCGGAGGAGGGTCTGTTAGCAAGCTGTCCCTACTGAGATTTGTTGCATTGACTGTCAGTCAATAACTCACAGCCAATGGGAAGTTGCTGCTGGGCTACATGGCCCCGCCCTGACTCTGCCCCAGCCCCACCCCCCATTCACAGACACCTGATGTGGCTCTGTCCTGTTTCACACTCACCCAGTGAGACGAGGGGATGTTCTGGCCGCCTGGAGCGGTATCCGTCCACTGGTAACAGACCCCAGCTCTAAGGACACTCAGTCCATCTGTCGCAACCACATCGTGAACACCAGCGACAGTGGGCTGGTCACTATAGCAGGTAGGGAAGGCACTTTAGCATTTTTAATGCTAAGAAATTCAAATTTCTTGCATTTGGAAAAAAAATATGAACAGACACGGCAAATGCAACGGCTGTTTTGTTATCAAGTAATCAGTGTAAATGTTGGTAAGGAAGAAAATTATATGGTGACATACTGGAGCTGCATTCCTGCGATGTGCACAGTCAGGGAGTGTAACGAGCCTGTTTGCCCCCCCCAAGGCGGAAAATGGACGACGTACCGCTCCATGGCTGAGGAAACGCTGGATGCGGCAATCGGGGCCCACAATCTGCAGGCTGGGCCATGCAGAACCGTGGGCCTTTTGCTGGAGGGCGGGAAAGACTGGAGCCCCACCCTGTACATCCGACTGGTCCAGGACTACGGACTGGAGGTGGAGGTGAGTCCAGTGCAGCCTTACAGCCAAACCGATTGGTTCATAAAACAATAGTTCAGTCCAAGCAAGAACCCAACGACCCAAATTCTAAATTAGATCCAATGGATCCTCTCCCTGGTCCCTTGCATAGGCTTTGATACACTTGCAACCTCACTGAACCCGACACTAGGCTGACTTGTGTTGAGGGGGCGGTCAGAGACTTTGGCTGGGAATCATGACTTTTATATCTGATACTTTCTCATGCGTTCCACCCCCAGCCCCCGCCCCCCAGGCCCAGCCATCAATGGCATGAATTTGCCAGGTTGTTTCAGTGCAAAAAAAACTCTTAATTGGATCAGTACTTTCAATTCTCGATGACACAGTCAGCTCTCCAGGACGGCGAATGGGCCACGTAGTGGCTTGTAAACAGGGAACAGTGAGCAGGAGATGGGGATGCTGACAACAACATGTCCGTGAGAGACTTTTAACCCCATGCTGAACAAGAGCCATAAAGGGAGCCTCAGCTATGATCCGGATGTTTCCGGATTGTTTAAAAAGGTCAATATGCTGATATCTTTGACAGCACTTGACCTTTAGCGAGAAAAAGTAGCACAGCTATTGGAAGTGAAGTTGGTTACTCTTCGTTAAGTTCAGTCACGCGGCGCATTGCAGCCGTGGCATCAGCCTATCGATTCGGCCTGGCAGACGGCATGCTTTAGCCCCCCCCGGTCACCCAGGCTCTGCTTTCAGCTGCACATACTCTCCAATCCCAGGTTGCCAAGCACCTCGCCTCAACATACGGAGGAAAGGCCTTCGAAGTGGCGAAAATTGCCCAGGTCACTGGGCAGAGGTGGCCCATAGTGGGCAAGCGGCTCGTTTCGGAGTTCCCTTACATCGAGAGCGAGGTAGGCGTCCACCGCAGTATGCTTCTGCAAACACCGCAAGCCACACTTATCCCCCACGGTGTTAAAGTCTGTGACACCTTCTGGCCGCCCAGGTCCACTACGCGGTGCAGCAGTACGCCTGCACGGCCATCGACGTCATCGCCCGCCGCACACGTCTGGGCTTCCTGAATGTGCAGGCGGCTGAGCAGGCCCTGCCCCGCGTCGTGGACATCATGGGGAAGCAGCTTGGCTGGAACGAACAGAAGAAGCAGGTACTGCCGGCTCACCGGGCCCCCACCGTCTGCGTCACGCCGACCGGAATATCCATACACTGTGTTTTTAACGAGGTCACCGATGTACAAACGTTTCGTGGGACCTTTACAGCATACCTCGAGATGGGATCCCTGTAAGACAGAGCGCTGAGCGTGTGGCAGGGTGACCCCACACTGACTGGAACAAGCTCGCTATCTAGGAAACAGGGCTACTAGACGTAATGAGGCTCACTGTTGAATAGACTTTTAAATGAACTGTTGCTTTAAGAGGGCAGTTTACACGTCTGTTGTATTGTGCTTGGAACAAAAGGCCTGTAGCTCTGAGAATCCATGCGGTGGGGGCAGCCTATTCTTACCTTTCTGTAGATGGTGGACTTCCTGTCTGGCAAATTCCCCTCTATAAATTGCTACGTAGCTCCCTGAAGCCGCCGCGTCAGCTTCTGATTCCCGTAAGTCGGGCTCTGGATGAGTCTCCGCCCTTCCCAGATTGTCCTGCTGGGCTTATAGCTTGGGGGTAATCAAACCTTCCCAAAGCACAGATCTCTCTGTAAGCATGGGTGTATATCCCAGTGGACCTCAACACGCCCTGACTCCCAGATGGGTTCTTCTGTTGAACCTTAGAGAAATATTTGACCTGAATACGAATGTACTGCTCACTTACTAAAGTAGTTTCAAATTTTGATTTAAATATACTAATATGAAATACACATGATGTACATTAATAAAAAGTAACAAATAACAAGTTTATATGAATGGCTGAGTGTAATATTTACAGAAATTCAATTTAGAATAGCTTGAGATATGAAGCCAATAATCATGGTCCTTAAAGGTGTTAATCCAAATGCAGTGTTTTTTTTTTTTTTGGAATGATCAGTTTTTGCACCCTGCATATTGTTGTGTTTATGGACTCTACACCCCCCCCCCCCATAGAAAGAGCTGGAAGCTGCCAGAGAATTCCTGTACCAGGAGATGGGCTACAAGGCTCGGTGGGAGCAGCTAACCAACACGTCCGAGATCAACCTCACACCTGAAGAGGTGGAACGGTGAGTAGGGCTCTGTCTAGGGTCGAGATGGTCCTCTGGACGTGTTATTAACTCGACTTCATTGATAATATCAAACTTTCTTCACGATCTGCAGGTACAAGAAAAGGTTCCACAAGTTTGACAAAGGAAGTAAGGGGTTTATCACCACCGTGGATGTCCAGCAGGTCCTGGAGGTGAGTTTTTTTTCCCTTCTCTGTCTCTTACTGAGGAAGCTTCTGGATGCTTGCTAGAGGATGTTTACTAGAGGAGCTCCTTGAGAGTCCTCTCCGTCTCACCTTCTGGTAGCAGCCCGGCATCCCGAGGACGGCGGAGCACAGTAACCATGACAGCGGGTTTCTCCCTCCCCGCTGAGGGTCCCGGAGGGGGTTGGGATTACTTGGTGATAATGCGCACAAACAGATGAGCTTAAGGGCCGCTGAGCCCTTCGGTGGTGGGGGTGCATGGGATTATCCCGCTCCCCGCTGTGGGGAGCCAGACGACCCGAACGCTGGGCTGTTAACACAACCAAGCTCACTTCAGGCTGATGATTCCATCTTGTGCTGTCTGTTCCCTGCGCGCTGGGCCAGACTCATCCTGGGGTCCCGCGTGTCAGTCAGTCAGCTTTAATTAAGCTGGAGGTTTGCTATGGGGCTTGTCTGGGGAGCTATGATCTCACATAGATAAAAGCACGATGACAATGAGCTCATTATGTGGTTTGATATCTAAACAATACAACCACATAAAAAAGAGAACGAAAAATGTCCAGATCACCTAGGCCTTGCGGTCAAAGTTCTCGATGTCAGATGAATGCACTCTTTTATGTGCCAGCGTGTGTGCATGTTTCACAGCGAATAACCAGAGTGGTTTGTGTCCTTTGGAAACAGTATTGTCTCTGACTGCATTTCCCAGAAGTCTGTGCGTGACAGTACCTCATTTCCTTTCCCCAGAGCATCAGCATCCAGATTGACGAGAACATGCTGCACGAAATTCTTAACGAAGTCGACCTAAACAAAAACGGGCAGGTTGAACTGAATGAATTCCTGCAGGTATAAGGTTTTATTGTTTGGTTGTGTGTGTGCCCTTCCCACGATATTGTGTCCCATGTGGCGACACCAACAGATGCGAATGAATGCAAGGTATTAGATCACTGTTAAGGACAGGGAACTAGGATGAGGAAGGCCGGCTATCACTTTACACATTCTAACATCAGGCACTTCACAACAGGCTACAGCAGCGAATTAGACTGAGGAAATCTACCAGAGGCTGCATTCAAGTAGAGCCACACGTGTTGTATTAACTCCATCCATCCATTTTCTGTAACCGCTTGTCTTATTCAGGGTCACTAGGGCTATGGGTGTAAGGCAAGGAACAACCCAGAATGGGACACCAACCAATCACAGGGCACACTCACACAGCATTCACTCACACAGGCACATCTTTGGACAATTTGGTAACTCCAGTTAACCTCAGCATGTTTTTGGACCGCGGGGGAATCCAGGGTGACTGGAGAAAACCCCACGACGACAGGTCGAGAACCTGCAAACTCCACACGCATGGAGCCATGGCAGACACTCAAACCCTTGTCCCAGTGGTGTGAGGCAACAGTGCGAACCACTGCGCCTCTGTGTCGTGTTGCATGGAGTGCACAACACAATTTAATTACTTTTTTTTCCTGACATGTCAAGGGAAGGTGCAATGGCAAGAAACAACAATACAAAGAGGATTTCTGAATGATTACATTTGTTGACAAAACAGCATTAGACTTTGTTTGTATAACTGTCTCAATTTGTTATTCTTGTGGAGTTTAATTGAAGCATGTCATCTCTATGTCTAAAACACACGACATGCACAAAAGTATTGGGACACCTGGCCATTACACCTACAGTAACTCTTATGACATCCCATTCTAAATCCACAGGCAACAATATGGAGTTGGTCCCCCCTTTGCAGCTATAACAGCTACCACTCTTCTGGGAAAGCTTTCCACAATATTTGGGGTGTATCTGTGGGAATTTTTGCCCATTTATCCAGAAGAAGGTGCCTGATGGGGTTGAGGTCATGGCTCTGTGTGGGTCTTCCACAGCAAAGTCACCCAACCATGTTTTTATGGACCTTGCTTTGGGCACTCGGGCAGTCATGCTGGAACAGAAAAGGGCCTTCCCCAAACTGTCCCCACAAAGTTGGAAGCATACAATTCTCCAAAATGTCTTGGTATACTGAAGCATTAAGAGTTCCTATCACTGGAGCTAAGGGGCCGTGCCCAACCCCTGAAAAACACCCCATAACATTATCCCTCCTCCACCAAACTTTATAGTTGGCATAATGCAGTCAGACAGGTAATGTTCTCCTGGCATTCAAGTGCAGAGAACTGCATTTACATCATGTGTAATAAACGTGTGTGCGGACACATCCGCATGGAGGCATCTAGAGAAATATGAAAAGGCCTTTGGTCCAAAGAGATAATAAAACTATAGAAACTGGTGGGGAGGCCCTGAAGCCACAGACAGGTATATAGCAGAGCCGACGCCGTTACTCGATTAAACTCGATTAAACTCGATTAATCGATTATTGGTATAATTGATAATGACACCCCACTTCACTTTGTGACATGTGACGTTACAGCCACTGGTGGTCAAACATACCCTGTACAAATCAACAAAGGCAACTTATTCTTAGCAGGCTAGCTGCAAGTATTTCTAGAAATAAGTTTTTTTCTTTTTTCATTATCACCCGCGAAGGGAAAATGACGTTTTTCTACTTTTTCAAACAATTTTCTTTTCCGCTGTCCTCCAGGTAACGAGTGCCAGGTCTAGTCAGAACAGCTTGCTAAGCGCACCGCAAGTGTGAAAGCTTAACGGCGGTCGGGGGCCCCCATGTTACACGTTCTGGAACATTCTTTCCCTGACGTTCAGGTTCCAGAAGAGGAAACCAATTAGATGTCTGAGAGGAGATCCGTTTTTAATGAGTGAGAAATTTGCCCGTGTCGGGAGCAGGCTTCTCACGGTAAATTAGCCCACGCCGTGACGTGAGCCTGATGGGGCTGGGGGGAGGGGTCTTGCAGGCCCCGCCCCTCTGAATGTGGCTGAGATATCAGCGATCTTATGGAAGAGAAGAAGCCGTTCCTCTTCTACTGGGCTTTTAAAGAAACAGCATGGAGCTGAATCATACAGAGTCTGGCCTGACTGTGGTATATTTCAGAATGATAATGAGCCTTCAGTTTCATGTATGCTTCTGTACATGCACACACACATACACACACACACACACACACACACAGGTTTGTATTCATATCTTTGCGGGGTCCGTCCATTCATTTCTATGGGAAAAACCCTAATCCCAACAATGACACCCTTAACCCCAACCCAGCCCTAACCTTAACCATAAGTAACCAAACAAAATACGAGACTTTTGGCATTTTTCATTTTTTTGATTGCAGTCACAGACATTTATAAAATTTTGTTTCTCTTTGTGGGGACCGAAAAAATATCCCTACAATGCCAAAATTTTGTCCCCACAATGTAATATATACATGCCCCCCACCCCACACACACATACATACACATACACACACACACATGCTGAGCCAACAGCTGTAAATCTCAGCACACTGAGCCATAGGTTTTTCCGCCCCACCCCACTACATATCAGAATCGGTGACGGAGACCCCACAGTGGGTGGCTGGTAATAATACCCATGCTGTCCTGAAAATACCCAGCTGAATACAGTGGTGAGAAGTGTGCTTAGTTTTGCTTAAAGGTGTGACCTGAGTAACTAGGTATACTTGAATATTATGCTGATGTAGATAACAGCAATATCTCCTGTTATAGTATGAGCTCATAAGAATACTTTGCCTTCAACTGCAGAAACTGTTGACCTTTTCCTTAAAATCGGCCATTTAGTAACCACACGTGGCCATGAAACCATGAAGCTTGTTTGTCTCTTGGGTCCTACTCGCCTGTCTCTCGGGTTCTACTCGCCTGTCTCTCGGGTCCTCCTCTCCGGTCTCCCTGGTCCTACTCGCCTGTCTCTCGGGTCCTACTCGCCTGTCTCTTAGGATCTCCTCTCCGGTCTCTCTTGTCCTGCTCGTCTGTCTCCCAGATCCTCCTCTCCGGTTTGCCTGGTCCTGCTCGTCTGTCTCTCGGGTCCTACTCGCCTATCTCTCGGGTCCTCCTCTCCGGTTTTCCTGGTCCTACTCGCCCGTCTCTTGGGTCCTCCTCTCCGGTCTCCCTGGTCCTACTCGCCTGTCTCTCGGGTCCTACTTGCCTGTCTCTTGGGTCCTCCTCTCCGGTTTCCCTGGTCCTACTCACCTGTCTCTCGGGTCCTCCTCTCTGGTCTCCCTGGTCCTGCTCGTCTGTCTCGCGGGTCCTACTCGCCCGTCTCTCGGGTCCCCCTGGTCCTGCTCACCTGTCTCCCTGTTCCTACTCACCTGTCTCTTGGGTCCTCCTCTCCGGTCTCCCTGGTCCTACTCGCCTGTCTCCCGGGTCCTACTTGCCTGTCTCTCCGGTCTCCTTGGTCCTGCTCGTCTGTCTCCTGTGTCCTCCTCTCCGGTCTCCCTGGTCCTGCTTGTCTGTCTCCCAGATCCTACTCGACTGTCTCTCGGGTTCTCTCTGGTCTCCCTGGTCATCCACTATGAACTGCCAGCTTGTTATGCCTGCCTCATATTGAGCAATTCTGCCGATGAATAGAAATGAAGTGAATGAACATCCCTGCAAAAAATGACGACAGGATGTATGTACTAAGCACCAGACTGGGGACAAGTTCAGGGCATCCTGTAGATATGCCGCTAGGTAACCCCCTGCCCCCTCACCCCTGTCTCGTTACAGCTGATGAGCGCTGTAAAGAAGGGCACAGTGTCAGATAGCCGGCTGGCTGTCCTGATGAAGACCGTGGAGGAGAGCTTGGAGGGGAGAGGGCCTGTTACCGTAGACCGGAGTGGTGGAGGGGTGTAGGCCAGGCACCCAACCCCCACGGGAGAGCCAGCACAGTCCCCGAGAGCCCCCCCCAATCCAGATACACTCAAACACAGTCCGTTTATGATGAGTAATATTACTGTCACACTATCTTTTAAAATATTTTTTACATTTTTCCGAAAGCCTTTCTTGTCATACGTAAAGCATGCACTTTGATTTCTATATTTTTGCCAATTTTCTATTTTAAAAATGATATTCCTAACATTTTATACTTAATATTTATCCAGACCTCTAATTTAATTTGCCAAACATTGCTTCTTTGTACTGCAGACCTTTTACAGCCTGAAACACACACAGCTGAATGCAACGATTTGAGTTCTGTGTCGTTGAACATGCATTTTAGTTTCCTTGTCCTGTTTCTGAATATTACTGCTTTTTCTTGCTAAATTATTTTTAAGACCTGCCGTTTTTCATGTGCCATGCTACTATGACATTTTAGTCTTTTTCAAATGATTTTTTCAAGATAATCAGATTTATAACAATTCTCTGGTTGTCAGGAGATGTTGAAATGCCATTGGCTTTATTTAATATCTTTAATCACAAAAATACAGTTTCCCTCTTGCAGTTATGTCTAAATATATAAATTTGAATCGTATCCACATACTACTTTATTTCACATTCTAATTCGCTTTTTAATTAGATGCAGAGTCATCAGTTCAGGCAGTTATACGCAAAGTGCTGTGGGAGTATCCGATTGGCCTGCAGAAGCGTTATTGCGTAACCTCATTTTGTCCCGTCAAAAAGGATTAATTATTACACGTGAGGCTTGCCTTTAATTTCTGGGCCAGTCTGTGCACTCGCTGTTTTTACGGCCTGCCTTTCACAGCTTGCAGTATTCTGCATGAGCCTTTCGCATTTATAGAGTCATAAGGGAAGGCGGTTAATCCACTGTACCCTCAAATCTAGGATGGAATGAAACCATGAATCAACAGGGCTGTGGCTGCACTGCCGCACACGCGTGCACAGAGAACGCACACACAGGACTGCACACACCGAACCGCACACACAGGACCGCAGCTCTTCAGCAGGCTCGATAATACAAAACAATACATTAAAATAGTAAATAATATATCTCAAAGATTTTTAAATCTCTTGAAGAGTTTTGTCTCATTCATGCTTTTTATTTTATTTTTAAACTTCAAATGACAGGCAGAATAATTAATTTGTTTACCCTCAATGTCTCCCATATTCAGCTGCTCAGTCACTGAATGGTACCATGCACTATTTATTTATGCAGTTTTGTACTTATGCACCTTGGCTTGAGAAGAGTCTCTTTCAGGTGGCATCCGGTCAGGGTTGTTTCTGGCTTGAGCGTTTGTCGGATGCTGCCCAGCAATATTTCCCAAATTTACTTTTTTGGTAACTTCACTTGACGGGACACAAATACTTAGTAATAACTCAGTTACTACTGAAGTGCAAATAATGAATAAATCATGAACAATTATGGTAACCACTTCAGACAAAAGATGCGTCACGATTCATTAATGATGAATTAACATGAGGTCAGTATGTAACTAAGACTTAGTTTGCGGTTAATTAATACATAAGTAATAGCATAATACTATATTTGTGCCCCATCAAGTATAGCGTTAGCACTTCTAAAGATTGAGCCCCACATCTGCTGCCTGACATCTCTGAGCAGGTGCTGAATGTGGTTAAAAGAGCCCATCGTTAGCATGGCTCTCACTGGCAGGAGCGGCAGAGGAGCTGATGAAGGGGTTACACAAATCGCATTTAATGCTGCCTGTACCATGGCCCTTCAAACAGCCTGTAAGGCACTGAGCAGAACATTAGCTCTCTTTGGGAACTGCGTAGGAAAGTTTGCATTAATGCTCATCTGCCCATCTTTTAACCATGTATCCTGATCACCAGTGGCCTGTACTACGAAGCGAGGTTACTGGCTTATCGCGGTAACTTGTCGGATTTAAGGTACCACAGTCTAAATGGACTTTATATGCGTTCACTTACATTTTGCCCAGACTACCTTAAATCCGACAAGTTACCCCGATAAGCCAGTAACCCAACTTTGTAATACAGGCCACATGACATTTTACTCATGTTGTTGATAAAAAAAAAAAAGTCAATTGTTTGCTGTTTTTAGTGAAAATCCAGTACAGTAAAGATTGAAAAAAAATTGTTCAAAAACTATTCTTGCAGAAAACACTGAGATGAAGTATTCAATTTCAATTTTCATTACTGCTTCTCCAGTACTGGATCACAGTGTACAATACATTATTTAATTCCAAAATCAAAATTATCGCCAGAGTATCAAAGGATATTAAATAAATATTTGAAGCTGCAGATTTTCAATTCCAGATTTAATCAAAACCTTAAAATCAAGGGGATACCTTTACAGACCTGTCCAGAAGCGAAGGACCAGAGAGTGCTGGTCTGACAAGAAACGTGGGGTCAGAGGTCAAAGGTCAGAGGACACCATGATATAAGCAAGATGTGGGAAGACAGAACACCAAGACCCCTGCCATTTAGACATGACAGACACGTTTGCTGATTAACACTCATGTTCTCGGAGACTAAAAATAACACAATTGCGGATTTAATAGCAATTAAAACCTCATTCATGAAACGCGGGGAACACATGAACAAGCAGAGATTTGGGACTCTATTTAAGGTCAGTGACATCATTTATCTTTTACTGTTTACTGATAGTTAATCGTGTCTGTGTCCCTCATTCCTTTCGTCATTAAGTGGAAACCCCAGTGTGACTGCTTAGAATAAAAGTTTTGTTCAATAAGACGCTCAACAGTACCAAAGAAGAACAGCAGGTATAATCACAGTAAGCTCTTTATGTGTTTGCTGTATCACAATCTAAACGTGTGGCAATTAGCAACTAAATAGGGTTTTGTTCACGGATGGAAGAATCCTACTTAACATTTCCAGTTAAAATGAACCGGGATTGACCCTAATATAAACGTTGCAGCTTAAAATAAGATGGGGCAGTGGCTTCATTAGCAGTAAGGGCTGCAGCCTTGTGCATGGCTGGCCCATCCAGTGCCGCTGCGTGTCCACGCTAATCTAAGCCGCAGTGAACCATCAAGTACATTAAAAAAAGGGAATGCAGGGACGCTGAGGTTCTGATTGAGGTTAATTAGTTGTGTTGGAATTAATGCAGTACACTGAAATATTAATGAAGTATCTGAGCCAAGGTCTGTCGTTTAACTATTTGTTAAAAATAATACATCTGTAATGCTTTACTTGACGGGGCACAAATACTTACGTAGTAATAACGTAGTAACTCCGTTATTACTGAAGTACAAATCGTGAACAAATATGAATCATTTATGATGAACAAACATGAGGCCGATATTTCACTTGTGTTATTTATTACTTGTTCCATCAGTAGTTCACAAAGGTTTACAGAATTAACAGATACATTCACAAATATAGTACCTTCTTGGGATAAAAGTTGTGCCATGATTCATTAATGATAAACAAACATGAGGTCAGTATGCAAGTAAGTTTGTTTTTAATGCGCTACATTATTTGTACCTCCTCGAGTAGAGTGTCTGCAGACAAAGATGCCTGATTTCAGAGGGAATCGTATCGAAAAATCAATTATCTGTGGCCTAAAGTCACAAGCAATCATCAAGCACATGGAGAGATCTGCGTCACAGCACTGCATGAAAACGATTCGGCACCTTCGGGTAGCATGGTTGGGGTTCGGCCGCTCCCTTTTACCTCGAAAAGATCCAGTTTCTCGCATATTCCTGTTCATCATCGGGCAAGTAGAGTGTGTTACGAGCCCCCGTCTAGGGTTGGGGGGTGACCAAGGGAAAGTGGAATAAGGGAAGAACAGGGTGTGGTGGACAAAGGGGTATTTTTATTAACTTTATTTTTTTACATTTTTCTGTTTTTATTTACACCCCATGGACGCAGAACAAATAAACCCGGTGCAAAAGGACTCAGGAGTGACTATAGCCAAAACAATAAACAAAACCCAGCTTCCGAACGCCACCCAAAGCGAACTTGCCTAAGCGCTAAGAATTTAAAAAACAAAACGAGAAAATCTACGTCTCACTCCCTATCCAAACAACAGCATACAACATAAGCTCGCAATACAAAAATGGCAGTCACTCCCTATGCACCCGACACACACACAGCATACACACTTATCAAAGTCCGAGGGGCGCGAAGACGTGAACCAAAACCGGGCGAGAGACCGAAATCAAACAGCACATAAACCAAAGCGAAGGTACAGACAAGGGCAAAGCGAAAATCAGAAATCCAATAAGCCAAAAACCATCATACACAGTAAATCAATCACAGAAAAGCAAAGCTCCCAAGGACACGTGCCCGCTTGCCGCTTTTCACTTCGGCGGGACGGAAGTGACGGACGGTGCGCGCGACGAGTTGTGGGCGGGGTCGCAGATACTCGTCATGCTTCAGTCCCTTGGCTGCTGTCCGGTTCGTTTGGCCCGGTCCGGCTGATTTACCGCGAGCCGGTCCCAGCCTTGATAAATCTATTACACTTTCCTTCCGCCCATTTCATTAACGTGAATGAAAGCAGTGACACTCTCTGCATAACGGCCTTTTAATGCCTTGGCCCTGTCACCTGCCTGCATATTAATGCCCTGACTTACTGCTCCGCAGAGGAAATGAGTAAGGGCTGCTTGAATACGATCGACGCAGTACAATGCAATTAGGCAGTCGCCGCAGTCCTGTGCCTTTAATCCTGAACTAATTTGAGCAGCGCCTTGATAGTGCTGCGAATCCCACATAATTACACAGAGAGCTGGTCCGAGGCCTGAGATCCTGGTGTCCACTGCGCTGTGTGAGGGGGTGGTGAAGAAATGAAGGAACAGCATTTTTTTTTCTATAAATGTACTGTCACTGTTGTATATTGCTTTGCACTGGATAACTTGGATGCCCTGGGATGGGCTTGCACCCTGCCATGGGTGTCCTTCCCCTGCCTCACTCCCTCTACTTCTTGGGATAGGCTCTCCGATGCCCTGATTGGTGGATGGATGGATGGATGCTGGCATCAGTGAGCAATGGTGCATAAAAGAAGCACAGCAGAGAGAGAGAAAAAGTGAGAAAGAGAGTGAGAAGAATGGGGGAAGTCTGCTAAATTAAGCCATTGTGAGGGTAAATGATCTCCGGATGAGGTTCACCCTGTCTACAAGTCCGCCGTTTTCTGTGCAAAGATAACGGCTTTATTCAGTCATGCCGGAGGTCTCTGCGAAGCCTAGCAGTGATTGATTAACTTCAATTACCAGGCACCTATTTGCATAGATAAAAAAAAAAAACTGCTTTTCAATTTGCGAGGGGCACGCGGCTGTCGACGCCCTGCCCCAGAATTTGCATGTCAATGGGAACCTCAGGGGTATTAAGGTGACAGACTGCACTGATCACGGCTCCGCCGTCTGACAGGGGCTGCCCTAAGCATCATTTTCCACAAAAACATAAGACTGATGTGAGGAGAGAGAGGTGCCAGCAGAGGGCTCACTGGCTAAAGACTTACAGTAACTGTACCTTGCGAAGAAATGTCTGTACACAGCCTGAATGCTAACTTGCCTATTATTTGGTTTGTAAAACTGTATCTCATTATACTGTTGAAATACAAATACACATCTATTTGATGACGTTTGGCAGGACAAAGAACACTCACTGTGGCCAGCATTCTGTGTTTATCACCCATCCACTATACAAGTTTCATACCCTTTTAGACTCGTTTGCAACACAGCCAAGCTGTTTACACATCACATATATTCATTTATTTATTTGTCTACATGCTTGCCTCATCATTGCACATCTCCTGGAAAAAGCATATATTTTGTCATTCTATTTATTGTCTTTGCATTTTTACATTTTGTTTTTTTAGTTATATGTTTAATTTACGCAAGTCATGACACGACCCACACCAAAAGAAATTCCTTGTACTTCTCTGTACTGGCAAATAAAAGATTCTGACTCTGATCTCTGTCAGTGTTGCTCCATTTAAACTTCAGTCCAACTGTTTGGCCAAAACCCAAAACTCCAACTGAAATGCGTACAATTGCTCCAAGGGATTGATTTCATAAGAACCAGTCCGGGGAAACAGAGTAATAATTTTGCCCAAAATGTTCAAGCAGCCCTCAAACCCCATGCGGAGTGTGGGCGGGGGGGCGGAGTGGGGTGGGTTGGATATGAATGCTGTTTATTGTTCTAGCTAATCTGTCAATTAATTAGGCACATAATTAGGCCTCATTGCTCTCAACAGAATTTCCACTGTCACTGTCATTTAACTTTATTTTAGCCCTCAGTTCACCAGCCCTGTGCCAATTGTTGTCAATTATTTATCAACTATTACCCCCCTCCCCCTTTCCTATTACTCCTAAACAGGATTTATGGCATCTCTTAATTACGAAGATTTGTTTTGTTGTGGAGAGTCCAGAAGTACTGTCCCTAAATGATGAAGCACTGTGTGATTTGGGCCCCCTGTCTGCCATTATTCCCAGCTGACCTGACCCCCCTGACCTGGGAGGGCCATTTGCTGGGCTGATTTCACCACCAACAAGGTTAATGATAAAGATATGCCTTCATTTATTGAATGTTAAACAGAAGCAGCACATCAGAATTTTAACATATATTTAAATTCATTTATTAAATGTATTATACACTGTCTGCTATGTGTCTCTGCTGACTGACACTGGAAATTTGCAAACTAGCCATGTGTAGTGGGAGTCCATGCGGGATTGTTTGGGAAGCATTCAGCTCCTTGCAGTGAGCAGATTCTGGATACCCTGGCCTGCACTGAGATCTGAGGATGTGATTGGCTGGTCCTTTCTCCAGACCAATTCAAGTCAGAAATTCAAAAGGTTGTCTTCCAGATCAACAGTGTTGGGACCCAAGCAATAAGTCCTCTCATGATGGGGAGTTCTGTGCCACACACTGACGACGGGGAGTCTGGCAGGTTTGAGGGGCAGTGCAATCATGGCCTCACCAGACTGAATCACTATCTGTTCCAGAGCCATTAGCTTAAACGCCTCTGGGACCTGGAGTGGTCAACTGTGTAATTTCACTAATTCACCCTGGTGAGCGTCTGACCTTATGAAGCGTAATTTATGCGTACCTGAGCGTTAGGCCGGCGGTCTGGCTGGCGAGCTGGGCGCTTAGGGGAAAATACGGGATCATTAGCACCACACAGGTGGGGCGTGTGTGAAATAGATTAACTTCAGAACGATATCAACATTAAAACCAACCGTGATGGGAAATGTCTTTTTTGGAACCACTAAATAAATGTAAGGCATTTTTGAAGAATTCCAGAATTCTGCAATAAAACAGAGTCCTTTGGAATTACACACAGAATCATAGGGGTCATGGAGTAGATTGACTATTGTGTGTTTTGTTAATTTCTCAAACATCCTCCATTTTACACTATCCCTACATTCAGTGGGGGGAAAAACAAATGAATTGAAATTTAAAAAAATGTAAATGGCCTGTGAGCTTGGCGCCTGAAGCCCTCTTACCCTCCTGTACTAAGCAGACGAGGTCTACGCTGGAGCTGTATTAGCTATGCATGACGGCGCGTCTGCAGCGCAAGTGGCAGATAGTAACTTGGCATAAACACAAATTATTTGTGCATTACAATATGCCAGCATGTGCCTTATAATTATGCATTACTTTCCACTTTCATAATTGACTGGAACTATAAAGGAAGCTGGGTCAAAGGTCACCCACATGAAGGGCATTGCATTTCAGGGTCTGACAGCTCAGTGTACACATGCAGGCTAAATTAGTTTTGCCCACACAAAGAGAACATGATAACCTTTCCACTAAAATCCCAAGCAAATGCCCTGGGGGGGCACGGGGGTGGAGTTTGCACATACCTGGTTTAATTGAACCCAAATTTTCATTTTATGTGTGTAATTTTCAGTTTGCAATTTCATAACGCCTAAAATACATTCACACTCCTTACATCAGGGGCGGCCAATCGTATCCGCAAAGGGCCGGTGTGTGTGCAGGTTTTTGGGGTAACCTTTATGTCAGCTGTTCAAACCCAGGTGTGAGGACTCTTCAGCCAATCAGTCCTCTAATTAGTGACCTAATTAGGGAGTTGTAGCGAAAACCTGCACACACACCGGCCCTTTGCGGATAAGATTGGCCACCCCTGCCTTACATGGATCGTAATATGAAAGGATCAAAAAAACTAGTTAGTTACTATTAAGCATTCTCAAAAATACCCCTTAAAATCTCCCAAAAAGGGGCAGGGTTAGGGTACCTGAGAAGTTATTGTGCATGAATGTAATGTAATTAAAGTGAATCTCAGAAGGACTCTATCCGCCAGACCTGCTGTGGCTCCACGCTCTCGATCATGACCACATGAGGCCGTGTTCTGCGTTATTGTTATCCATTATTGGTTCCCAGCGGCCGATACCTCAGGTTGCCAGGGATCTAGAGCATCTGAGGCCAACCCGAGACTGAGCTTCTGCCCGCTGTTCTACCCAGAGCTGGTCTTCCATCGTCCTCTTGTTGTTTTACCAGAAACATCTATAGGTGAACATCTCCTGCACTGTTTGAGGGTGTATTGGTGAGGTCAGAGTTACATGGAGCGTAAGTATCTGAGGATGAGCAGGGCTTTCTCACAGTAACCTGTCCTGCCATGTAAATAGTGAGAGGGTCTTTCCCTCGCACCACACAAAGTGATTCAGATCAGCTCACCAAGTCACCAGCTTTCAAATGACTCACCCTGCTTGCAGGCCGCCCCTCCCCCATCCCTAACAATAATCCACACACCCCCCTTTGGCTAAAGAGTCCCCTTTTACAAACAAGCTAACAGCGCTCATGGATTTTGGTCATGGATTTTGATTCTTATAGCAAGGTGAGGTGTACGGTGACCCTCTGTGCCCGAACACAGGGAATTGCCTTTCAAGACCGCGAGTGGGAGTTTAGGCTCCGCCCCCGCGCATACTGAGCTTGAACAGCGGCGTGGTTTTTCCGGAGAGGAGATCCCGAGCAGCGCAACAATGCGAAGTAGGAAGTGCAGGAATGCAGAGGGCCCCCTCGGCCAGTTTTAGTCAGCCTGGAATATCCCGGCGAGCCTCGGACGCGGATCCCGTCCCCAGCTCGCACCGGCATGCCCGTGAAGAATGCGCCTTGTGCTCGGACCGCACGAAGCGAACTTCATCCCACTAACAATTAGCGCTACACAGGGCGACATTGTCACCCCCACACCAGCCACACTGATGTCTTTGTGGCCCCAGGCGCCTGTCCTTGGGGGGGGGGGGCGAGGAAAGGAAAGTATTTTCACTTGAGTCACCGGCTGCAGTCTTGTTTAGTGCTCACTGGAAAATACTTTGAAGTCGGGGGCGCGAATCGAGGAACGAAAACAAAACAGAAAACAGGGTGAGGACCAAAAGTTGGGGGCACACGGGGCGAGCATTCAGGTCGTTAATCTGTTTATTGAGCCGCAGTCTGTCCACAATCCTGGCCCGTGTGAATGTTTCCAGTTTATGAGCCTTTCCTGGAAGAGTAATGTAAATGAGACATTGCAGTGAAGCCCTCACAGCTGACAGTCCGAGCTGCCCATCCCCGTAAACGTGAACAGAGAGCAGCTCTGATTTTTACAGCCGGTGTCCGCAGGTGCGCCAGAGGACATGTAAAAAAGTGCCGGTCACATCTGCCATTTCCCGCCGGCCTGCCTCCGCCTCGAGACCCACGAGACGCACGGTGCAATCTGCCTTTCTCCAGCGGCGTCGCCGATAACGACCAGGGCCCCCAACGAGCTGCGAATGACAGCAGCTGCTGTGCGTCGTGCTCCTCGCTAGTAAGACGTCGATATTCAGCGCAGAGACTCGAAAGCAAAGGGCCACGTGGGGGTCATTGGGTGGGGGGGTCATCAGCTGTCCAAGCAGCAAATGGTATTACAGAGAATGACGACAGTAACATCTCCAAGACATTTAGTACATAGAAAAACAGAAACCCAGCCCTTCAAGTGAGAATGAAATACTGATTAGTAAAAACTAATGATCTGCAGAAAATATACAAAAACATTGCAGGCATGATGTCCACTTCCATTCAAGTCCCACTCTACAATAATCAGTGGCCAGTTTATCAATCAGTCAATCAATCAATCATAATTTAAATAGCACAGGGTTTACAAAGTGTTTAACAGACCTTTGAAAGAAAGGAATTAAAACAAGCATAACAATAATCACAAAAAAAGTTAAAAATAGAATCATTTTAATAGGTCCACATCCGTCACGTGCGGCTGTTTTGCCAGGCCTTTAATGTATGTGGGAAGGGGTTTTAAGCACCTGCCCCTCTAAAAGTTTCTGTTTACTAATGCAAACTTTCTCCTCCTCCAAGCAGCAAATCACATGACCGCAACTGAATATACACAGTACAGCATGTGAACAGGATCAAGGTCTTTAGTAACTGGGCAGCTAAGCATTCAGGCAGCGCAATTCAAGCATTCGTGGTGTGATTGTTGTTGCCAGACCTGGTTGTTCTGGCATCTCAGAAAATAGCCATCCTTCCTGGAATTTTCACATACTACAGTATCTAGAATTTATAGAGGATAAAAATCATCCAGTCAATGGCATTTCGATAGCTGAAAGCGCCTTGTTAATGAGAGAGGTCACGGGAAACTGGCCAGACTAGTTTAGGGTTACCAGAAGGCTACAAGTGCGAAAATAACAGCCCAGTACAATACTGCTGTGCAGAATGGCGTCGCTGAACTCATTTACCCTAGATGTGGTTCTGGAAGGGAAAGTGGACTTTACCTGGTGCTAGCAAGGTGTACCTAACAACAGGGTCTGCATCTTTGGTTGAATTTTCAATTCGGGACGAGCCTGCACACGCATTTACATGCATGTAAGAGTTTTATGACCTTGTAAACAGTCTGTAGGGTTTGCAAACTACCCCAACAATTTTTACGTAGCTAATGCTAGATTTCTTGCATGAAAGTCTGACAGTTGAGTGTCACGCCACATGCGTGAGAGCTGGCAGCCTTGTAACAAAGTACCCATTGAGGGATTCCTACAGCTAAAACCAGCCCCTCACATTAACCCTTTCCAGGCTTCAGTCAAAACACACACACACTGACTGACAAATGCGAACAGTTACTGGTGCTGGTGTGATTTTTTTGAGCGAGCTGTGTGGGCCAACGTCCGGTCTCCTGTTCTCGCTTATGTAATGCACTTTTAAAAAGCAGCTAAATACAATCTCTGGAGATTTGCAGGATGTTGTCGAGACAATGGCCAGAAACAGCCATCTACCTGCTGTTTGGGAGAGAAAAAAACGATGAAACCGCAGTTACAAAGCCCCCCCTGCCTGAAGCGGCAGCTCTGTTAAAGGTCAGTCTGCTATCTGCATGACAGCAGCGATGTCTTTCGCTCACGGTTTTGCCGTTTGCAGTGGAATTCCATACACTTCATGGCTCTGGCGGCTTCCAGCGATTAATCGCAGTGAATGACACCAGCAGACAAGTCTGCTTTGACTTGAGGCCCAAAATACACTTGCGGGAGATTTACAATCAGATTGTAGAGGAGGTGGGTCCAGGCAACTAGAGGAGGCGGGGCCAAGACATCTGACTGGTTGGTCCCACCTCCTCTAGTTGCTTGGATGCACACCCTCTTCAATCTGATATCATTTTTCCTTCTGCCCTCTGAACATTATTTTGTAAGAAAACCTCCCAAGAGCCCAGAGCATGGTGTTGTGGGTACAGTGAGCTTGAAGGGGACAGTGAAGTTCCTCCAGCCTTGTTGAAGAAGGAAGGATGTTTCTAGATCTTTAGAGCAGTGTTTTCCAACCCAGACCTCGGGGAACCCCTGATAGTCCACGTTTTTGCTCCCTCCCAGCTCCGGGGTTCCCCGAGGAAATACTGCTTTAGAGAACTTAAACAACGAATCTGGATATCAGGGAGCGCTTTGCAATGGCCAAAAGCTAAACTCAGTCATGGGGTCAGAGTACACCAAACCGAAACAGGCAGACATGTTTACAAGACAGGCCGTTTGAGGGCCAGAAACTGCCAGTCCTTCTACCAGAGCCACGGCCCCGTTTAACTTCCTCTTGGGCTTCGGTACGCTTCAGTTTAGAACCGAGAATCAAGGTTCTGAACCATTTCAGCAGAAATTCTAGGTGGTGTGTTCAACTGACACCAGCATAATCTCTGCATAAACTAAAAAACGGTATAATGTAGAGACTCAACAGGAAGATGCATTATGGAGGTGAATGATACCTGTTTTCATATCACAGGATGGTATATCAGGCAGGTGGCTGTATCACGCTCCACGTTTACCCGCACCGGGGGAAGCCCGGGCCGACCTTGAGTGACCCCTGGCTGAAGAGTGGAAGTGGACATAGGCATGAGACCGCCTGCGGATTCTCGTGGTAATTGTGGGGGGGGGGGGGGGTAACTGACGCGCAGGGCATATACACCCACAATGTTTGCATAAGCATCATAAGCGCTTTCATAAACGATGCTTTAATTAGTCTTAATTAGAATTTGTTTAAGTCAGCAAGGAAGGCACAACCCATAAGATAATGCCTAGAGCATCAGTCCCTTTTCCCCCACATCCAGTACTCTGGGAATAGGACTGACAGAAAGATAAACTGATTGATCAGATTTTAAATTCGTTAATTAAAAGGAAAGGGCCTCATTAGTGGGAAGCCAAACGAGAGCTGCGGAGAAGGACACAGGCTCGGCAGCAGAATATTAACGAGCTGAATCAACGGCCCCGCCTCGGATGGCTTTGCTCAGACCCTGTGGGTCCACACGATTGGTCTATTCCATGATGGGGACAGCCAATGGCCAACTCCAGACCTCAAATGGGACACAGAGGATATTCAGACAGAGATGCAAACAGGTTAATTTCATAAATATATTCAAAGCTTAAAGGCAAAGTAGCATCAGGTTCCATAAAAGAGTGAGCATAGTGAACCATTAATACAACATGGAGAAAGTGACGGAGGTCAGACGCTACATGCTGGTCTGTGTGCTGTGCTGTAACTGTAAGGGTCTAATTATCACACAGCCCACTGTGCTGGGTGCAACGCCTCACCCCCTCATTCCCACACCAGGAAAGGTCCACACATGTATTGTTTCTAAGTATAATATAATTAATGGGAAACATCATGCTGACTCATTCAAAACCCACTCTGCTCTGAAATTACTATAATAATTAACAAATTAATTAAAGCTGAGGCAGATTTTAGTTTGGCCAATGTGACCCAATGATGTACGGCTCAGCAGATTAATGATCGGTGCCGATCACCAGAACGTTGTGGGTTTGAATCCCGTGGCCTGCAGAGTAATTATATTACCATTAGTCCTTCAGAGATGTGTAGACTGGACACCATTACATGGCTGACAAAGCCAGGGGTTATGGGTAGCGATTAAACTGAAGAGTGTATGTTATTTACCATCCAAGCTCATCTTCTGGTTTGAGCTTTGTCCTGAGCTTCAGCCCCAATTTTCCTAAATCTGGGCACCAATCTCATGCCAAACACCCTTGATAATGCATGCATGTCAAAGACTGTAGGTTGCCTCTCTGTCCAAACGCCATCTGCTAGATGAAGCACAAAACATCCCGCATTTGATGCATCGGAAGGAAGCATCGGGTGGGAAATGGGTACCGACCCGCTGGCGGAATGTAAGGCTCTACATCAGCCCTCGCATAAGTCCAGGGAACGCGATCACTAACAATGGAGGGCACCCGAATCGAGAGTTTTCCATTAAACAACACTTGTACTGTAGAAAAAATAGGAGAGGGGACTTGGGAAAACAGAAGACCACATTCAAATATTTTCATCAAAGCTTTTTTTCAAGCATCTTTCATAATTAAGCACTACATCATGTCTCTGCAAATAACCGGTACACTGTGAGCTCGAGTGTAATACCGTTCTGTGGAGCTCATGTCGAGAGCCGCCTCACCTCTTTGATCTTGCTCCTTGAGCTTCGCATGTTTTATTAACCTCTTTTCCCAGCTCTGCCTCAGGGGGCTATTTTCAGTGTAAAACCCGGGTACGTACCCTCGTCTTCTCCTGCCATTTTTAGCTCCACCCCTCAAGTCCGAGCAAGCCGATGGCCACTTCCCACTGGACAAAAAATTGTTCAATTTAATTTTCCCATTATGAGCGAGTATTCCATTACGCAATTGCATTTAAGATCTTCCTTGAAAAGAAGCCTTTCATTCACTTATTAAGGTCATTATCTGAGGCAAACATCCATTACGGGAGGCCATCATCTCTGAATTCAATAGCTGCTGAAAACTCTCCTGGCTGAGCAGAAAAAAAAAAGAAATTGTTCCTGACAGAAAAGAATTTGTTTATCTGTCAATTTTGATAGTGTTTTTGTTATAAACTGATACACAAGCAGAACGACGGCCATTACTAGTACTTGCACCATCCCAGCTAACTAGGGAAAACTTTGATTAAATGTGATTTGTGATCTGGCCAGCCGGTGGTACAATGAGTAAGGTGTGGATTTTTAATTAAGGTACTGAGACTTCAAGTCATTAGAAGGGCATGTATTGTACTTTACAAACGCAGTGCTGCAACTACTTTAGTAAAATATTAAGCTGTAAATAGGCGTGAAACTGTTGGGAATGGAAGTTTACATTTGAAATAAAATATGCTTGTTAGAAGTTTCTCTGGCTAGTGATGTCAACAACGCTGTAAAAAAAAAAAACACCACTGTTAACACCATAAAGAGCAGCGGCACTGCCCGCCTGGCCACGCACCGCTGTGACCCATCCAGACATGTTACAGGTGTCTGATGCCAAGTCATCACCTGTGACATGTGCGCCGATGCGTCTGAGATAATCCTCTTTGCGGTTTGTCGTACAAATTGAAGGTCAGCGGCTCAGTGGCACAGGGATGATGTTCACTCCTGCTGTGGTCCCCTCCCTCCTGGTCCATGCCTCCCGCCCTGCTCGCCCCCGCAGCTGCCGGCCATGCATCCGCCGGGAGATTGGCGTCTGAAAACTGCGATCGCCTGGTCATTTGCATGCAGACCCCGATTGGACTGTCCCCAGATGACCAATTAGAGGGCGCGGATGGTGGCCAAGGGGCTAGGGCTGCAGGCTGTGACAGGCGGCCCGGTCTGTGTCTGCAGGGGTGCGGGGAGTGGACCCATGGGGGGGGGGGGGCATGATACCCTGATCTAAGCTGTCATTGGCCTGCTCCCCTTTTTCAGGCACTCGTCACCCAGGGCCGGGAGCAGCCTTAGTACTGAAATTTCACAACTCCCCCCCCCGCCACCAGGAGACTAAATGCCCAGTATTACTGACTCTGTCTGCATTCAACACTGTCAATAGCCGGCAATCACAAACATACTGAAGTAATAGGAAGTATGAGTGAGTGTATGAGCTGGACCCATTCTAACTGCTCTGATATCCAGCCGAAAGGTTCTCTCACAGCATGAAGCTGTGGAAAACTGATAAATCAAATCAACATCATAAATGGATCTGGATTCTCCCCAAAATCAGGGCTGGAAACAGAATCTGCCCTAGATCATGAGAATCTTCTTCATAATGATTATGGCTTATTTTTGAGCATCTGAAATCACAGAACGACTCCACATATAACAAAGAGAAGCCCTAAAGCAAACATAACACAAGATACAGTTTAACCAGTGGTGATTCTAGACCATTACAACTGGGGGGCCACACTGGGGCTAGTTGTTCTGTTGTGGGGGAGATGCATTTGACCTTGTCCTCCAAGTATTACCTACACTGGACTGTCAGTATTAAGAGGCAAAAGATAACTTTGAAAATCGAAATCATTTATGCAGTGTTTTGCTGTTACATTTTATGTATAGACTGTCTTGCTTCCACAAGCTTGATTATTTTTTTCTGTCGTTAACTAAGATTTTCACCTCCATGTTAAGAGTCCATCCAGTAAATGTGCTTACGTTTGTGTTTCGCCTGTTCCCAGCACACAAAATATTAGCCCATTATTTCAGACCCAAGTAGAATATATATTTAGGGGGCCATGTATGCTGTCACAAGGGCACTGCCACCCCCAGAACCGCCCCTGAGTTTAACAATATATCCATCCAGCTGGCTCCCATCCATCTTCCAAACCCATTTATCCTGGACAGGGTCACAGTAAGCACCAGGGCCAGGATGCCAGTCCATCACAGGGAACAGGATGCCAGTCCATCACAGGGAACAGGATGCCAGTCCATCACAGGGAACAGGGTTCTACCCAGGACAGGATGGCAGTCCATCACAGGGCACCCACACAAAAAAAAAATCCCGCTTAATGGAACAGTACAACAGATAATGGCTAACAGCAGGTTTTATTGCTTAAAATGGACCAAAAATGAAGCCATATTTGGTATAATCCATTTAAATATAGGTCTCCTTACACGCCCCCATGCATTCACAGGGACAGACATTACCATGGAAACCCAAAACACAACAGTCCGCTGGATGAAACCAGGAAGCCACCAGCGATGGTGGAGAGCACCTTAACATTGCTGTAAAAGAAAAAAACTTTTAAGGGGTCATCTGTAGTGAGCTGTCACAATGCCTGGCTAAGTGAAGACAAAGTGGTTTAACTACCTACTGCTCTGAAATCCACTGAATGCGATGCTGCGGGTGAGAATTGAAACACCTTTTTGCTGCACGTTGTGCTAGGTCTGCTTTTTGTTAACCTTGCAAGTGACTGGCCCTCCATCCTGTCCTTGATATTTCTATTCTACTTGGACCGGTCCATCACTGACAGCAGGAACCACAAACCAGTTGCAGTCCAGTCTCCAGGGAAGCAGAGGTCTCGGGTGTGGTCGCTAAGAAGAAAGGGAGGCGGGACATGCTGGCTCCGCCCACCACCAGCCAGCCACGGTGCTGCTCTCCGGTCCCCACTAAATCAACCCGAGCAGAGAGGCCCCAGGCCCCCCGGAGCATCTGAAGTGGCTCCATGGGGGGGGGGCTCTTTCATCCCAATCATAAAGGATTCCGCAGATGGAGGGGGCGGGGGGGTCTGCAGGCTGGGGATGGGGCCCGGGCAGCACACGGCCCCTCTAATGGGGTCAGCGCTGAAAGCCTTTGGAGAAGGTCACCAATAACCTAGGTTCTATCACCTTATAATCTAGCAGGAGGACCTCCGGCAAGCTGGGCCAGGAGCCAGGAAACAGCCAGCGGCACGAGGCAGAGCTAAATGCGGAGGACGGCACTAGGCAGAGCGGAATGCAATGGACGGCACGGGGCAGAGTGAAATGCAGCGGACGGCATGAGGCATAGTGAAACGCAGAGGACGGCACGAGGCAGATCGAAATGTGAAGGCTGGCACGAGGCAGAGCGAAACGCGGAGGACGGCACTAGGCAGAGCGGAACGCGACAGACGGCACGGGGCAGAGCGAAACGCGGTGGACGGCATGAGGCAGAGTGAAACGCGGAGGACGGCACGAGGCAGAGCGGAACGTGGCGGACGGCACGAGGCAGATCGAAATGTGAAGGCTGGCACGAGGCAGAGCGAAACGCGGAGGACGGCACTAGGCAGAGC
>JAODKC010000038.1:21219117-21238407 GCA_026777985.1 Mormyrops attenuatus
CACCCTTCCCTTATTTGCCCCCCCTCCCCCCCCCCCCCCCCCCCCCCCCCCCCCCCCCCCCCCCCCCCCCCCCCCCCGGGCGGGGCGGGCGCGCGCGCCCCGCCCCCCCCCGCGCAGGACCAGGATGCCAGTTGATCTTGTTTATAATCAAGGGATAAATATTTGGGAGAAACAAACATTCGTAGTATTTTGTTGAGGGTTAACTAATAAAAATAAAAAGACAAGTGGGTAAGTTAACGAATGCATAACACAATGAGATTCTCTAAGTCTTATTAGTATGGTGTCAAGAACCCCCTGGGGTAATTATTGGTACACAATCCTAGTTTGGCTAAACTTAGGTAGCTTTACTATTAAAAACAGAAAAATAAAAACTCAAAAACCAGAACAATATTACAAACTAAAACTAGTTGTCTCCAAATCTTACGAAAAGTGTGAGGCGTAAAAGGCAGCTGGGTATGATTAGAGCGGCTTGTTTTCCCACAATGCACTGGAAGAGGGCATCAGGCATGAAGGAGCAGCGCCGCGATGACAGGCGGAGTGTCCCTCCTGGCGCGGCTCTCTGCTAAAATATCACGCTCTTCTGACGACTTCATTGTGCCCCCTGTCAGCACACTTCACCCCCCCCCCCCAGGCCCCCGATAACCAGCGTCCCGGCACCGTCAGAGCTGCTGTAATGTCGCTCGGCTTCTGCCGGAGATGCTATCAATCCATTCCCGCCATATGCACCCCGCCCCCGATGTGACAGGTGTCGCATCGGAGCCCCAGCGTTATAATGCACCTCTTATCAAGGCCAGACACGGCGTGTCCTTTTCCGGAATGTTCCGACGCCTGTCCTCATCGATACTGTCGCTGCTCAGCCTCTTACGTCACCCTTTCGAATAATCCGCCTTCCCATTTCCTTATAAGCTGTTCCATGTTGCCATTAGCAGCTATTTTAGCGTGTGTATCATACTGAGTATATTGTGTGGTTCATATCACATGACACAAATAAGATGCCCATCTTATTTGCCCATGCTCAGGTGCTGCTAACGAAAACATGAATGTAAGCGTGCCCCCTAATACTTTTCTCTACAAAGTATTAAAACATAGCACCGCTGTTTTCTCCGGTGCTCTGCTGATAGGAGCCTTTCTGATGTGCTGCGTGGCCCCACCTTCACAAAATCTTCCCTAATTATATCACAGAGATAGTTTACCATCTGACCATGCCTGTAAAATGTGTGCACTCACTTGCCTGGGCCGAATGAAGGCTTGTGTATTTCCACCACACTCCACTGCATTGTGGCCTGTGGCACAACGAGCTTGAGCAACAGAGCTGAAAGCCAGGCTGCTTAAGAAGGAACCCCCCCTTCCCCCCACCCCCTGTGGGCCACCCTCAGAAGGGCCATTGACAGCCGCATCACTGACGAAAACTTACCAACCAGCTTACCCGCCCCCCCCAGCCAGTTCAAATCACATAACGTTGCATGAAATGGTATTAAAAAAACTTCTTTAAACTTCAATTTTCACTCAAGCTGTCATTCGCCATGATGTCAGCCTCTCCATCATTTCCCATTCGTCCATCCACCGGCTACAAGGTCCTGTTCAGCCATTCCCCAAATTACAGAACATTTCAGAACACTGAATGACAACCTTGGTATCCAGGGGTCATTTCCAGAGAGGATTCTGGGAAATGTGTCAAAGGGCACCAACACAGCAATAGAAAGCAACTGGGACATTTTATACTTACAGTGCACTTTTCTTTTTGGGCAATGGAAACAACGCAGCCTCCTAATTAAACATATTTAGCATCATAAATATTCCGCAGGGACAGGCTGACACGGTGAATTAATGCAGCTCCTCCGCACAAGGCCCTGAGCCGCGTAGGCTGCGGCGCCACAGTGGCCCGGAGGAGAGTAAACAGCACCACATGGGATCCTTATGAATGAAGATTGCATTTGCTTTGTGTTGAGTGAGTAGGGCCACATAAATCTTGCGAAAATAATCTCGGCTCTGATATTTTGCAAGTTGCAAGACTATGCAGAATACCTTTCACACTCCTTCCCTGCAGCCAAAAAAATGCCATTCTGGTCAACTTTTTAAAAGGGTTCCCCCGCCTTAAAATATTTCTTCTAATGCCATTTGAATCCAGTTCTCAAACATTGTCTGAATGGTGTACATGTCCATTGTGTACCACGACCTGCAGAGAGAGTTAATGTGAAGATTAATAGGACATCTTGCCTGTGACTGGAAATTATTTATGTATACAAAAAATGCATCACTAAAAAACCACATTAATCATAGTTTCAGTTCCTACATATAATCCTTTTGACGAGGATTAATCACCGAAAGAGTGATTAAGAAAACAGACCAACATACAATAGGACTTTCTGAAGAAGCAGTCAGCTGTATAACTTGGCTGGATGGAGAATGAGAAGAATATTTGTGTCAAGATGAAACTTTTGTCAGAGAAAAACAAATGAAACAGCGTGTACTCGGGGCATCAGGGTACGAGGAGCGGCCTCTTCCATTCTCATTGAATTCTGAAATCTTTCAAGATTTGGGCGCCTTTCCTATAGACAATCTGACAGCACCCGTCTCCCTATCAGCCAACGCCGAAAAATCCCTGATAATTAATCACTCAGAGGTGAAGGGTCTTGAGCAGGCGGAGCAAGGGGAGAATTCAGAGCACGGAATTCCACAGAACTGGCCATGAGTGTTCACGAAACATTCCTCCCAAATCGGAACCGCTTTCTATTCCCCGCAGAGGAGAAGAGAGAGGGACACAGCTTACCCCATCTGCCGTTCCAGGTCATCCCGTGGCATCCAGCTGGTGTCTTCCGCAACTCACCCCAAAAACACTCCCTGGTTCTCCCAGTTTTGGATGAAATCCCCATAACTTCGACCTTTAAAAGGAACTCAGGTCCCCCTCCCCCCCACCACCAACTAACAGCTGGGCAGATCCGTGCCAGAGTAGCTTTGCCACCATGACAACTGTGAGCAGATATTAATTTCTGGGAATGGGGGCGTACAGCATCTACCATTGTTATTTTAAGAAATCCCTAATTGACCCCCACCTGTACTTGTGTGGAGTATGTGCAATTACTGCAATGGCCTCCAGGTGACGCTCTATTGGAAGTAAGGGGTCCGACATATAACACTTAGATGACAAACACTCACAGACAGCTCACTCTTAGCAATGGACCAAAGAGGTAGATCTTTTATTAGAGCAGGGGTGGCCAATCTTATCCAGAAAGGGCCACTGTGTGTGCGGGTTCTCACTGCAACTCCCTAGATTGCTAATTAGAGGTCTGATTGGCCGAAGAGTCCTGAGATCTGGGTTTGAACAGCCGACCTAAAGGTTATCCCAAAAACCTGCACACACACCGGCCCTTTGCGGATAAGATTGCCCACCTCTGTACTAGAGACTATATATATATATATATATGCGCAGAACCCTGACATGAATGGGTCCATTATTCCCTAAAACAGGAGCTCTGAATGGCAAGACCCCACTGGCACAACAAAACAACCACAAATGGAGAAATCAGACCGCATTCTACGGAAGGAGCAGAACGCAGAGATGCGACCAAGTTGGTTTAAGGGCAAGAGACAGTGATTTAAATCCCCCCCTAAACTTGACAGGCTGATTCCTAGAGGATTAGAGGATTGATATGTTCACAGACGTTACTCATAGTAAGACTGCGGATAGATATGTATTTGTGCAGCCAGATACCATGGTGTTGGAGTCTCAACATCACGGATCCAGAACCAGAATTTTTGTACTCGTCATCGATAATTTTCTGATACAGAAAATTTGAGTAACTAAGGAGTAACTAACACCATGTCTGTCTAATCAGGGCTGACCAGGAGGTAAATCTGGGTCTAACTGTCCTTATTTATACTTCATAAAGGATTTGAGCACAAAGACCTGAAAGGCATTTCTCAGTGTGACATACAGTTTCGCGTGTGACGAGCAGAACAGTGGTATTTAACACTGTGGTGGTGAAGGACCAAGGGGCAAGATGTATAGAGAATATCCATGCAAGAAGTTCCCCCTTAAGGGAGAACCCAATCAATTCACAGCTTAATGTGATATCATGACATAAGATCGGTCAGTTCCTCAACACATAAACATGTGGACTTTTACAGGTTCTTCAAAGCTGGTTCGACCTAGGGTTGGAAAGGGGTGCAAATTTTAGGAAACTTTCCAGAAACTTTCCATTTCAAGGGAAGTTAAGATGGAGAATTTTGTAAATATTCCAAGGTGGAAATTTTCCATGGGAGTTAACAGGAATATCTGGGAATTAACAGGAAAATTCCCAGAGTTTTGCAACCTACTTCAACCCTATAAATATATACTAACAATCATACACATTCAAATAGCAACTGCATTATGGTTTTTCGGCACTGAATACACCAGGTTAATGAGTTTATTGCAAATAAGTGCCTGATTAGGAAATTCCATTCTGTATGATGCCATATTGACCTTTGACTTAGAGATTAGGGAGGTGAACTAATTGGACTAAAGAGATTATTAATTTGTGATAAGAATTCATTTGTATAGATTTAATAGTGTACAAAAACTGGAACAAGACAGCAAAGCTCTCTTAATCTAGAACTACGAAAAAGCACAGAGAGACCAGGTAATGTCAAGGGGTCCCGGGTCCTTGTGGTGTCCAATCTTAATGACTGCTTTTTTAGAACTTTAATCAAAGTTAATAAAGCAAAGCCCCTACAGGGACATGACCTTTGGTCTGCAGGTCCATGGGTTGCACTGTTACACTACTAGCTGCAGTGTGCATTATGACAGGCTTCCTGGATCCTCGGGACTCACAGACGGTTTTATTCCAGTGTTTCCTAACCCGGTCCTTGGGACCCACAGAGTTTTCCATTTCAGTGTTTCCCAACCTGGTCCTCAGGACCCATAGACGGTTCTATTCCAGTGTTTCCCAACCCGTTCCTTGGGACCCACAGACGGCCCACATTTTTGCTCCCTCCCAGTCCCCGGTGGGTCCCCAAGGACCAGGTCATTCTATTCAGATTCATCCCAAAGATGTTGACTAGGTTCAAGCAGGGGTATAGCTCCAAATTATGGGCCCTAGACACAGTAGTGTTTCAGCACCATCCGGTTGGTCAAAATGCATGGAAACAAGAACAAATTGGTGATATGAGTTGTTATGCATGGGTTATCTGGCATATTCTATATATTATTCATTCATTATTAGTAGTATCGCATATTGCCATGTATTGATGCATCCCTGATAACTGGGAACTTCCACCCTCCTAATTAAAAAAGTACTGTAGAACGGCTGAACAGAATGTATTCATAATGCAAATTTACACAAGCAAGTGCTAATTCTGCTAGCACTTGATGCTAGCATAACAAGGAGATTCTCATAGACTCGCTACCGGAAATTAGCACACAGCAAATCATGATGTACACTGTGTGAATGATATATAAGCGTCTCTTTGGCTTTTTGTTGCCGTCTCTCCCCAAACCTGCAAACGCCTTTAGCGAGCCGACCCTTCCGCAGTGGAAAACTGAAGCAAGCTGGAACCGCACTGTAGCCGTGCTGAAGCTAGTCTCTTTACGGTACAGGTCAGGTACGGCCTGGTTCTTGTGTACTAGTGGAAAAGCGCCATTGGTGTGTTAGAGTAGCGGCACAAATTACTTCACATTGTTACTCTAGGCTGCTGGTAAGATGTCCGATTAAAGCACAAAACACTGCACTCATCCAATGAGCCTACTGATATTCCACTGCGATACACTGCGAGTGTCATTACCCAAAGCACGTAACTGCTGCTGTGAGCACAATGACACAGTCTGCCCCCGGGAAACGGCGCCTCTCTGAGACGCCAGGGCGGGCAGGGGAATGCGCTGAGCTGTGTGGATAGCGGGCTGTGGAATTCTGTGACAAGGCATGGAAAACTTCTCACTGTTACCATCGGAAAACGAGGGTCTTTCCAGCAAAGAGCTCGTCACTTTGGAACAGATTCCACAGACAGATTCACGGCGCTCCCATCAATCCGCCTTTTGTGGTTCTGACCCCGGAGGAGAGCTAGCATGGCGGTGCACTTCAAGACGCGACTCAGACACGTCAATGTCCATTTTCATGCCCGGGCCGAGGTCGCCGTGGTGACTCATCAGTGTGTCGCGGCTGTTCCGTTTCGCCCAGGATGGTTTTCAGCGTGACGGTGACACTCATTCACCCAAGACAGAAGCTCTCTTTGAAAGACCCGGTGCCGTGGAGGAGAGGATGGGAATTGGGCACATGCCATAGTCACAATAACCGACAAAGTTAACATGTATAATTAGTGAATTTGCTCAGCACGTCTAAAACTGCTGAATCCGAATAAACATGCATTAGGGACAGTATGCATTAGCAGAGCAGAGCTGCTCTCTTCATCTTTGAGGACCTTCGCATAGCACTGGGTCCACTTGGCATTTAAATGCTCCTCACCCTGAGTGGTGCGGGGCAGAGGGGGTACTGGGTGGGCAGGTACCCAGTGCAGAAAACCTCCAGTGTTCCAGTCAAGCAGCCAAGCCTTGGCTACTGACCAAACGGCGTCTAAATGAACAGCAGCTATACTCCACTGCAACTCACAGGCTTGGCCTCAGCTTATTTGGACTCAACCAAGTAGCCATGGAAGAGTTAAGGGACAAAATCTGGAAACCAAATTGTTCACTGATCCTCAAAGGCAGTTCATTTCTGCTCCAGCACTGAGAAAACAACAAAGTCTGAAAAACTACCAATCAGATTAAATAAACCCAAACATCAGCCCCATCCGGACAAATAATCACTCTGACTACCGGCATCTGCCAATACACCAAATAATGGAGCGTGACCCTCAACAATGAGCAGACTGGGACAGCAGCGAGGTTGCAAGGGGCCATGAAGATCTCGCCGTCAGTGCACAGTCGCGTCAGGATCGCTGGCGCTGCTCCAGTCTGGAATGATGCCTTCAGTCTTGGCTTCCGGCCCACTGAGAATCCTCAAGTCCAACAATGCCAGCAAGGGCCACCCTGGTACAGCAAGAAGATTCCCTTACCTCTACGACAAAGCCACCAACACATGAAAGACAAGAAGCAAAAACACAGGCCTGCGTTTCAGAAGCATCTACAAGAAAAGTCACAGAGCTGCTACATTCCTGCAAACTCAAGGGGGAAACGGCACTCTGATTATCTTTAATGTTCGTGTGGAAAATGAACAGGCCTGTGCCCCCCCACACCCTGTGGTCCCTCCCACAGCCTCCCCAGCAGCATTAATTAAATCCCATCCACTCTTCCGTCCGAGGTGCCATTTCCGAACAAGGCCTAATTAACCTGCGTGATTTGCTTGCACCAGAGTATGTGAAATAAGTGCCAGCATGGTGACGGCCAGGAGAGACCTTCCCGATCCCACCACCGGGGGAGCAAGAGGGAGCTCAGAGGGCCCGGGGCGCCAACTGACATTTCGGCCATCTCCCCGCAATGACACAGAGCTCGTCTTCTTTAGGTCGCGGGTTTCATATATATAAACTGGAGGACGACATGAGAAGACTCCTAAAATGCCCACTCCAGTGACCAGAGTAGGCGCACAGAGCGACCCTCCCCAGCCTAATTATGGCCACTCGCTTTGTCCGCAGTCCTCATCATCTGGCTCATCTCAGCGCTAACGCCAATTAGGTCGCTTCATTTTGTCACAAGCCTTTTTAGAAAACTACATATTCACAGCTCAGCAGGGCGGACCCTTAATGAGGAGGACGGAAAATGAACAGGGTCTTTTAAATAACATAATTTATAGGCAATGGTGAAGCTGTGTTGATGGAATTAAGACTCAGTTTCTCTTCTCATTTCTGGAGTGACGGGACAACTTCTGTGTTTGACCTGTCGCTCCGTGTCATTGGGGGGCCAGATGATTTTACAGGAGGTGAGGCCCCGCTCACGCCACACTATGAATACTGGAGGCTGTGATCTCACACCCACCTGCGCTTCAAGTGTCCTGCAACCCTTCAGTCCAACAGAGCAAGCATTTTTACAAGTGTTTCCTTTACATTTATCTTATTGTAAATACTATACCGTACAGAGAAAGAGTCTCCAAGGTCGACGGGGCTGCGTTAAGCATCCGCTCAATGGACTCCATAAATGGAACCACTGGAAAGGAAGCAAAAGACAAGGTTTGGGACAGGAAATCAACACCAAGAGCTCCATTCAGGATAGAGAGAGCAACACCTTAAGATGCCATGGGTGAGGTATTCTTCCCCCATGACCATGACCAGGATAAATGGTTGGAAGACTGCTGGATGGATGGATGATGTACTGATGTTCAAATACAACAGCGCCCTCTGCAGACTGTGCAAAATATCTCCAGATGCACTTTCCTGCATTAACGGTGCCATTAATCCATAAAATGCAAAACAACTTCTTATTCTTTGCTTCACTCATTTCTCAATTTATGGGTGTGCATCTGTAATAGGTAGACAGACAGACAGACAGACAGACAGACAGATAGACAGACAGACAGACAGACAGACAGATAGATAGATAGATAGATACGAATTGTCCTAGCAGTACACTTCACACCTACACTTAATGTTTCCTGTTCTTTTTGAAGGTCATCCTCTGATTCATCAGAAACTGTCGGATAATTTGATGGTCATCTCTCCCATTATAAAGTCGCTTCTGCCCTCTACCTGGCTGGTTTCTGGTCAATCTCAGTGTCTCCTGCTTCACCTTATTCCTGTGTACTGCTGTCTTAGAAATTTTGAACCTGGAAGCAGCCTGCAGCTCAGCATAGCCTTCTGCCAGCAGAACCAGGATTAAACCAGGATTTAAAAATGCAGATTTGCTTAAAAATATAGAGGGGTCTATTAATTTTTATATAGGCCTGACATTCCTTAATCGTTTAAAGCGTAAGTGTTAGTTATGACCACTTATAAATAGGCCTAGAAACCACATGGTCACAGTATGCAAGTATGTAACTCAGCCTGCATCATTGAAATAGTGTTTACTGCTGTTAACTCCAGAACCTGTTCTGATCATTTGCTCGTCAGATATTGCGCTCATCTCTGGCAGTCCGTCACAGCACCTCTCCAGCTTCCAGATCCCCACACTCTCTTCCTAAATCGTTCCAGCACTTGCCCCCCCTCCCACCCCCACACCCCGATCCCTTCCAGCACCCTGCACTGCGGCTGCCCAACTCCATCATCAAGCGTGCCGCATGATTGACCCCTTGGCTAGGAGCGGAGAAAAACACAAAACCTTGTGCTGTTATTAATAATGTAACACCGCCCACCCTCAACACAAAGCCTCGGGGGGGGTTCCATTCACATTTGTCATGTTCTCATACATCTTAAAAATAATCTCCAGACACCAGTAAATATACTTAAAACCCCCATCCCTCCCCCACACGCACCTGCGTCTGTCTGAAAGAGAGAAAAAATTCCTAATAAAAATCTAAAAATCCTTTAGGCAGTAGATGCCGCTCATACTCACCTGCATGGATATCTCAGCCAAGTCTGTGAAGCACACACAGGGGCCCTCAAAGAAAAGGACAATCAGACAGGGGCCCTCGAAGAGAAAGGACAATCGTACAGGGGCCCTCAAAGAGAAAGGACAATCGGACAGGGGCCCTCAAAGAGAAAGGGAAATCGGACAGGGGCCCTCAAACAGAAAGGACAATCGTACAGGGACCCTCAAAGAGAAAGGGTAATCAGACAGGGACCCTCAAAGAGAAAGGACAATCGTACAGGGACCCTCAAAGAGAAAGGACAATCGGACAGGGGCCCTCAAAGAGAAAGGACAATCGGACAGGGGCCCTCAAAGAGAAAGGACAGTCGGACAGGGGCCCTCAAACCGAAAGGACAATCGGACAGGGGCCCACATAGAGAAAGGACAATCGGACAGGGGCCCTCAAAGAGAAAGGACAATCGGACAGGGGCCCTCAAAGAGAAAAGACAATCAGACAGGGACCAAATCGGATTCTTGAGTTCAGAACCTGGGAACGCTGACAAGGAGGCAAGCAGAGACCAGACTGAAGCCTTGGGAGGGAGTGTGGGAATATGGGTGGTCAGGGGTGGGTGTTTACAAGCTATGTCTAATTATACGATCATCTTGGCAAGTATGTTTGCTTTCCAGGCGGGAAAAAAGCACTTTGCTCGACCAGTTTACACACCTGATACAGCAAACGTGTGTGTATAACCACACAGACACATGTATAACCTTGTGGCTGAATTACGTAAAATTCTATAATCTAGGAAGGTGAAGAAAAGAAACTGTGAAACATAAAAATAGATTATTTCACCTGAAAGCCAAGGAGTGGGAGGTTTTCCTGACAGAAAAGTGAGCTCAGGATCACCAATCCACCGTAATTATTCCTGGCTGGCGAGCTGCGCGTTCCCGCTTCCTGAGAGAAGTTCAGCCATAGCCCCAAACCGCAGTGACAGTGACCTGGAAGCACTGCCTGGTGACCCCCCCGGGGCCTGGTGACACACGGGGCCGCCCTCAGGCCATGGAAATATGACATTTGTCCCTTATTTAAATCAACACTGAGGGGGGCATATTGCACTCCCCTGCCTCCCAACCGCAACCTGGATTCCAGATTTAAAAAACATTTTAAAAAATACTTTTGGTTATATGTAAAAAATAAAAATCCCCAAATTCAGAGCAGGACATGAAACAGGCTATTAATAAATTTCGTTAATTGATCTGCTTGATAGGCAAAAAAAGGAATGTTGCAACCCATTCCGTTAATGTTTTTTTTTTTTTGGGGGGGGGGGCGGATTGTGAGAATACAGTTTGACAAGAATGTGAGAAAATGTATGACTGTCATATTACGTTGATGGTGATATTATGCCTATATACAATGAGGAATAAGGCAGAGGACCAACCAGAGAGAAAACAACACTCTGTGCCTGGTCCTTTGGCCACAGAGCCTGAGGTCATGACTTCAGAAAATGAACATCATCAGAAATAAAGTACAAACAGCGGACAAACCGCATTTCCTTTATTTCCACTCTAATATTTCAGCCACTCCGCCAGAGACGCAGTAAATGCAGTCATTTCAGCCTCGATTAAGGTAAATTACCTGTTAAATCACCAAGTTATTTTTAATGTTTTAATAGCGTCGCAGGCGACACATCCACTAAAGCACCGTTTTGTTAGGCTGGATGTGCGGGTGCCGTCAGGGTCACTCCTTTATTTGAAAAGTACCAGGAAAAAAAAAAACTAATGAATGCAGCTCTTCGGCGCTGTCAAGTGGGCAGTCATTGATCCCGCAAATGAAGTTTGTTCATGCCGATCAATCGGATACATTAATGGCCCCTTTTCAGGTTATTACGGGCAGCTGGAGTCCTAAGGAGCTGCGATACAGCCCATCCGCACAAGGTACACTCATCACTTTCAGATAGAGGCAAAAACCAAGGTAAATATCACCCACTTTATTCAACAGTAAGGGATCTTGTACCGTGACTAAACACTACGTGTCTAAGATCTTATTACACAGTCAATTCACTTGGATGCCTTTATTCTATGCAGTCTTACTAAGCTCACACTAACTGAGTTAAACGAAATTTTACCGAAGCTACAGAGGATAGGCGCCTCACCTACGATGAGCTTATTATACGCTATAAGGCTGATGCAGGGCTGGACAGCAGACAGATCATTTCAACGCTCACTACCCATATTTTCATCCGTTAAACATCAAGTATAAACAGTGCTCATTTCTTTCGCAATAAACGCACCACAGGAAACGAAATAAAATACAACCACCAGGGAATTATCAATGAGTGTACTAAGCAAGACTCAAGGCTAAGAACTATATGGTTTTTTTTTTAAAGAAAAACTACTTCCATTAGGTTATCTGAGATTGTAATATGGTGGCAGTCTCCCAAAATTAGGCAGAAAGTAGGCAGGTGTATTCACTCTCGAAACAAGAATACGAGTCCCTTCGTTTTGCACTTGTTCTGTTATATGTTTAAATATTTTTTTTTGTTACTGAGTTTAATTTAAAGACAAATTACAAGATTGGGATTGCACCCCATACAGTGTTACTGGGTCTGTTACTCCTACTGTTGATAAGATGTGTAAATTTACTGCAGAGTAACTCCGCAGGAACGGAGATAAAAGGTTGCTGAATAAAATATGAGGCGAAAGCTGTAAATTGTAGCAATGCATATAATTTCATTCAAATATAGGAGGCAATTACCATCTGCCCCACTCATCAGTCGCCAGGCTTTATGGCTTAATTATATGTTTAATGCTATCAGATCAGCGAAAAGGGCAAAACAGATGAATGAGCAGGAAACGGATTCGGCAACAAGACAAAGGCGGATGGAGAGCAACATAAAGGGTGGAATTGAAGAAAGAGGAAAGTTCATTCAGATTCAATATTCCTCCATCTCTCTTGCCACCATGAGATAAAAGTCGTGGTACCCAACGCGGCTTGCGCCGATGTAACAAAGGGGCCGAGGCTGAAAAAGACTTTCCTTGAATTCCCACCTGTCACAAACTTACTGCACATTAATTTCCCACGTATCTACTCTATGCAGTAGTGCTAATAGAGCAGAAACTCCCCGATGTTTGCCACAGTGTTGATCTACATTGCCTTTCTTCTTAGATATATGATTAACTACGTGGGGGGGCAAGTTGAAAGTATGGACTTGGAGAAATTTCGCATGACAGACATGTATGTGATCCTGCGCAGACACCATACAAACGGGCTAGATCATTTAGCATGTGCAAGGCCAATCGTCATCCACTATGCCGCCCGCTTCTGAGTGAGCCACAGTAAATACAGTCATTTTCTTTTAAGACTTTAAAACATGCATCTGCAGGGTGGCCTGGAGCCTCGCCTCAGACCACATTACAGCCTGACATTTACAAGCGAAGACCCCCCCATCCCCGGCATGCAACAACAGCACATTCCCCCCAAGCTGCAGAAAGCAATACGAGCGCAGATGACCAAAAATGTACTCACCGTCTTCCAGACTCCGTCACCCGTGAAGGCAGCACGGCCATTCAGCGCTATCGGTATAGCGCCGTCCGCGGCCTGCGCTAAACTGGACGCTACTGTCGCACAGTGCATCATATGTTGCGTATCCTCTTTCGTATCGTGGACGGATTTTTAATGGATCTTCGATTTAATGGTCAGTCTTTTGTTCCCAACAATCAAAAAGTTTAATAATAAAGTCTTAAGAATAAATAAGTTTTCAGTTAATGAATTAAAAAAGAGAGAAAAGGCGCCATCTGGTGGCGATAGAAACTTATTATACGCCGCCTTTTGGCCACGTAACATCCATTCATGTCATTGACCATCCACCGTCAAAGAGGAGCTGAATTCATACAGGAAACAACACAGAAAGATGTGAACTACTGTTCTTTACATTCTGGGAGACCACGTGAAACCCATCCGCATGATATTCCCCATTGTTTAACCTCTCTGGTCTTGGTAGGTACTGGTGCGCCGGTTGTGACGTAACCTGGACTACTAATCGAGGGTCCCAGGTTCAAGATAGCTGTTGTAAATAAAGTTCCTGAAATAAGGAAAGCAAAGCTTTTGTCTGGCGCCCGTCGAGTAATAATAAAAAATAATAACGATAATAATGAAATTTAAAAGCAGATAAAAGTTTCTACAAACAAAGCCTCTTTTGACGGTCAAGAAACTTAAAATCATTAAATGTATTCTACACATTGGTAGTCTAGAAAAGGCAGATGCGTCTAGTTTGTAAATATTTAAGATGCAATTCAACATACTATAGAACTTCAGCGAGTTATGAATACAGTACATGAACGTATCCTAATTTATTTCACGGGTCCTCGATATATAGACCTACTGTTGATTAAAGGCACAGATGTATCGACCATTTTATACCTTTAAAGTAATTAAATAAAACTGTTAAGGAGTACCATACTACCACTGCACACTGTAGTGAAACCCTTACATGCCAGTGAACCCAAATTTTCTTTACATAACCAAACATTAATCGGCTCCTGCGAGCCACACTTCATAATGAATTAATTAAATTACGTCGTGTATAATCAGGAGCAGTTAATGTCATGGGTCACTATTCACCAGTCTGTATCTGGCTGACCGTTGTGACAAGAGGCATATTAACACAACACCACCTCTATGCAAATCACAAACACCAACTGTTGTAATTTTAATCAAGGGTTTTCATTAGCATGTTCTTCTATGTAACTGTCAGACAACTACACAGAACAGCCTCTCCAATTTGCAGAACACAATAAGGCGAGCAAAACTTGCAATGTTTGTTTCAGGAGATGCAATCTCCTCAAGCATCGTGAAAATAAAAATTAAACTCCTGGACAATGGGTGAAATATACGATCGTTCTAAATGGACGGGGGGGGGGGGCGCTTCCTCGCGTGGCTGTACCTGCTTAACATGTTGTATAGCATGATGAATTCTGGTGGTGCTGGAAATGACAGAATGGATTATGAATGCAACTAGTGATGAAGCAACAGAGAAACTGTGATAAAGGTCTCCGTGTGCAATCACGTATCTTACTAAAAAGAATAATGAGTATACATTTTTAAGGGAGACGGCAATGTATACATGTAATGAAGCATGTAGCACCGTTCGGGTGACATGTGACAAGAAAAGAGTGGAAATAATGAAATAATCAAATTAGTGATCGGCATGGATATCTACCGAAAACGGAAGGCTTCAATCCCCCTACTGCAATATAATGTATACCAATAGGCGGCAGTGCTGCTCGTGTTTTGGAGTTTTATTTTCAATAGGCGCTTATACACTTTTTTTTTTTACTTAACTGTATGTTATTGACTTAATTCGTTAAAAACGAATGCCAGCAAAGTTCATTGTTTTAAGCAATGAAAACATCCACTTGAGTCATAACTCACAATGGGCCACTGTAAAAAAAATCCAAAGATAGTACGCCTGCCCAAATAGTTTTTAAAAACAAATTTCTTTATAAATAGAAACAAAAAATTAGTTACCGTCTTTTTTGTACTATCAACACAGAGCGCAGCGGTAAATATAATTAATCACTTAAGGGTTATAGCAAAACCATACACAGACAAATATAAAATAATGTGAGAAGAATTCAACCCTGACTGCTATGAAGGTGGAAGGTTTCTGACGTCTGAAATCACGCTTGTAGTTTTAAATTTATAACTGACTTTTAATTTAATTTTTGCACATTTATAATCATGACAAATGTAATGCTCTTTTTATATAAAAAAAGGTCCCAAGTCAATCATACAATAATGGCATCCCAAAGTGTGCCTGAACAGACCACACAATTCTATCAATAAGCCAAAGTGCCCCTAAATCAAAAGTTAAAAAATAAGGTTAAAAAATATATATATTTTTTTTAGAATTTCAAAGCTAAATCTATTGATCAAAAAATGAATGAATGCAACCAACGACGTGTTTTAACGCTACATTGCGACGTCGCATTACATTATCGCCCTGCTGCAGGTAAAGGCAGAACAGTTACTGTTAAATGTGCATCATGGACTCAAACTCATCAATCCTCTGCTTGGTATTCCCCTTGCGGATTTTGCGGTAAGACACAGTGCTGTACTTGGCATGGCTGCTGTGGCTGGCTGTGGCACTCCCCTGGTCACTAGAGGGCGTATTTTCAGGAGATTGCGAGCTGAAAGGAGGACTGGCCACAGGGCAGGTTGCAGATTCCTGGGAGCTACTGTCCAGTAGCGTCCTGTCTGCCGCTTCTTCTTCCTCCTCCTCTTCGTGGCCCTTGCCCTGGAGATCCTCATCTCCTGGTTCCAGGACCTCCGTCTCCCCGTTTATCGGACCGGCCGCTCCCTCAGCCACGTGCATCGCCTCCCTGGACTCCTCCTCCATCAGGACTAGAGCTGCTGCTCCTGCAGATAGAGCGTGAGCATCATCAGCCCACAATCTTCTCCTGGCCACGTTTCCATCTTTATAATTGTTGGCTACTGAAAGTTTATCTGTTTTGCTTTTCATGCCTTCGAGAGAGAAAGAAAGAGAGAGAGAGAGAGAGAGAGAGAGCGCAGGCGAAGCTCTTCCTTTTGGTCCAAGGGGTCCAAAGTAGGGCTTCTCAATCCCTAGTCCATGAACTGTATTCAGCCGGGCTGCCGAACACTGGGGGTTTCGCAGACATTAGACTTATAAAATCCCTGATCTGTCCTCCAGTACCACCACCCTCAGCCGTTTTATCATAGCTGCCAACGCTCTCAATTTCCCTCCCTGCCAATTCCAGCAGTCAGGAGCATCGAAATATTGGGAAGTTCCCTACTTGACCTCGCTAAAGGTCAATAATCAAAAATAATAAACGAACAAACAAATAGATAAATGAATACATCGATAAACAAACAAATAAACAAATGCATGATATGAAAGAATAATTGAGATAGTGGCCCAAAGATCTTCTCACCTTGACGTTTCAGATCGGCCGCGTTCGGTGTTTCTTCAGGAGGTCCTCTGGGAACACCAATGGCCTGGTCCCCAGCGATCTACGTTGTGAGTGCTTCTGTACTGGGCAATGTGGATGCAGATACAGAGAAATGCGATGTGGTCAGAGCAGCGTGGTATGCAGAGGGATCGTCACTGCTGACCATCTCCGTTTCATTTATGTAACCAAATCTCCCGTCACTCCAATTGTCTTAACAAATATAATTTAATTGGTTGAAGCATGGAAAGGGATGCATTTTGCACTGTGTAAATCATTAAGTGAGTTTGACCAATGAGGAGCAGAAAGTTTTTGCTATTTTTCTAGGCCAGTGAACCGCCCTTTATTTCCCAGCACCAACATAAAAGGGACTCTTTTAATTCTGTCATAATTTCCGTTTGGCTGCCTTTCAAATCTAGATGATAATTTGGTGTGAAGTTTGTGGGTCAGGGTTGTGAATGAGATTGCCCAGCTAAGAGATTACATGTGAGGTCCAGAACTAGGACCACATGCACTATATAAACAAAAGTATTGGGACATACCTCTTAATCATTGGATTCAGGTGTTCCATTCAGACCCACTGCCACAGGTGTATAAAATCAAGCACCTAGCCATGCAGTCAGGTTTACAAACATTTGTGAAAGAATGGGTCATTCTAAAGAGCTTGGTGAACTGAAGCAGGGTACTGTCATAGGATGCCACCTTTGCAATAAGTCAGTTTGTGAAAATTCTTGCCTGCTAGATATTCCATGGTCAAGTGTAAGTGGTATTATTGAAAAGTGGAAGTGTTTAGGGACAACAGACACTCAGCCACAAAGTGACAGACCATGTAAACTAACATACCAGGGTCACCGAGTGCTAAGGCATATAGGGGTTAAAAGTCGTCAACGTCCTGCTTACTCTATAGCTGCTGAGCTCCAAACTTCCTCTGGCATTAACTCCAGCACAAAAACCGTGTGCAGGGAGCTTCATTGAATGGGCTTCCATGGCTGAGCGGCTGCATGCAGGCCTCACATTACCAAGCGCAATGCCGAGCGTCGGATGGTGTGGTGTAAAGACGCTGCCACTGGACTCTGGAGAAGTAGATACATGTTCTGTGGAGTGACGAATCACGCTTCTCTGTCTGGCAGTCTGATGGATGATTTTGGGTTTGGCAGATGCCAGGAGAACATTACCTGGGTGACTACATTGTGCCAACTGTAAAGTTTGGTGGAGGGGGGATTATGCTGTGGAGTTGTTTTTCAGGGCTTGGGCCCTTAGTCCCAGTGAAGGGAACTCTTAATGCTTCAGCAAACAGAGACATTTCAGATAATTCTATATTTCCAACTTTGTATGAACACTTTGGGAAGGCCCTTTCCTGTTCCAGCATGACTGTGCCCCAGTGCTAAAGCAATGTCCATAAAGACATGGTTGGGTGAGTTTGGTGTGGAAGAACTTGACTGGCCCACACTGAGCCCTGACCTCAACCCCATCAAACACCTTTGGGATGAACTAGAATGGAGATTGTGAGCCAGGCCTTCACGTCCAACATCAGTGCCTGACCTCACAAATGTTCTTCTGGATAAATGGGCAAAAATTCACCCATGTAACTCACGCATGAGACCTAAAAGATGTCAGACATGACTTTTGGTGTCGACAGGCATCAAAGCCAAGTGACTCGTGCAATCATGCACTTTTCCATGCGTAATTGGATCATCCATGTTTTGGTGAAGACAGGCGGCTGGGCAGCGTGGAGCTGAGGCACCAGCCCTAGGGTTGGGGGTTTTGGTCTTGGGATTCTATAACACGCACGGTTCGATGTCAGAGATGAGACGTCCTTACCTCTCTCACCCGAATAGTATTATTGTAATCATTATTATGGGGCCAGTTCTGTTGACACCTTCAGTTTAAGGGGTTTGATGTTTGATGTTGGGCCGGCTGATGACGCCAGAGGCAGATGCATCGGCTGAGGGGGATTTCACAGGGCAACTCTGGGTGAAGGACACCTTTGACTCGCAGACACATTCAGGCATATAGGAAGTGGTTTGGTGATGTGCTGTACCTCAGAAGCCGGGGGATTTCATGTGCACAAAACACAAAACACATGTGCAGAAAAATCATTTTAAGAAAAAAAAATAATAAAAGCACGAGCGGAAGTATCAAATAAACCCAAAAGAAGCAGGGACTTGTGGGTGATTCAATGTGAGCGGAAAACATTAAAAACGTTAAGCGAAGGAACCTGACTGGAGGAAACACATTCAAGGTCATTCCAGACTGGGATGCTGATTGGCTGAAACACATTCAAGGTCATTCCAGACTGGGATGCTGATTGGCTGAAACATACATGAACACATCCTTTATCCAACAATAACACAGCCTGGAAAGACACATTAAATGAATTAGTAAATAAAATGGAGCACATCATACAAAATCTGTGATAATACATTACTGTGTGTAAGCATAGACCAAAGGTCACAGGACAGCATGGTGACCTTTGACCCAATGTAGTGACCCCTACTGGGCATGTGGTGACGTTACTAACACATGGAGTGCTTTAGAATCTGTTCTAAAACTGATTGACATTAAAGACTGATACGAGGCTGTCCAGTAAGAATTATAATGGGGCATACAGGCCATCAGCACTGTGAGCTTAATCCTGTGGCATCATCGGATGCTATTTTAGTACTGTACCAGATTGGGTGATTTATTCTCGTATGCATGTAAAAGGAATGAGGAAGTTCACAAATAAACTGTGCTTCACAAAATGAGAAATCCATTTTTCCATCACATGATTTGACACTCTACTGCAGTGGTTCCCAACCCAGTCCTCAGACAGTCCACATTTCTGCTCCCTCCCAGCTCCCAGCCAATCAAGAATGCCAAATACCTGGTACAGGTGTTAGGAGCTGGGAGGGAGCAAAAATGTGGACTGTCTG
>JAODKC010000038.1:21238507-21252350 GCA_026777985.1 Mormyrops attenuatus
ACAGGTGTTAGGAGCTGGGAGGGAGCAAAAATGTGGACTGTCTGGGGTCCCTGAGGACTGGGTTGGGAACCACTGCTCTAACGGGTCCAAAGAAGCAACCTTTACCTCTGTGAGATTGATCTGCTAGAATTTTAGTGGTGATTCAGTAGAAGCTTGTTGCCCTATAGAAGACAGAAGGTTCTGAAAATGTCCTCTTTACCACGGTAATTTCGCAGTTCCCCTGTCTTTCTGAGCTAGCAGGAAGTACAGAGTAGCCAGTCTGGGTGGTTCCCCCATAGACCAGCACCCCCCTGCCCCCAGCCACACCAAGCAAACTCCCATAAAAGTATGGGGCTCTGACGAACGCCCTCCATGGCTGAACTCCGTGACTGACGCAGAGAGCACAGAGCAGAGCGAAACCTGAGGGTTAACGTTTCTGGTGTGGTTTGGGTGTGCCAACAGCCCGCGGCCGGCATGCAGAGAGAGCAACATCAAACCTCCAAGAAGGTGCCTTATAAATACCTAAACCCTCCACTTACTTCCTTATACTGGGAACTATGGTTGAAGTACAAGACATCGGAGTCATTCTAATTAATCAAGTATATGCTCTTTTAACTGGAGCACTAGCATACAATATACTGTACTGTACAAAAGTCTTAGGCAGTCAAAGAAAATGTTTAAGGCTATTTATCTGGGTAGAAAGTATGTTTGCATAGGGGGAAGAAAAAAACACAATTTAACATTAAAACACATGAAAATTACAAGTAACACCGTAAAAAATAAACAGAAATTTCTCCCGTTCTCCAAAATGTTACTGATATCTTGTTGGGTAGCTAGATGAACACCACTTCGTTCCCAAACCTCTCCTCAAGGGCACCCCAGGCATTCTATAACTTTAATTGTTTAATTAACTCAATGATGTGTTAATTAGGCAAACTAGGTGGCTTAGAGGTTGAGTTTTAAAATGGCCAAGCTGACACACTTCGACAGTCATAAAATCATAGTTTTACACCAACATGAAGATCATTTAAACATCATTTCCTTTGACTGTATGTAGAAGGTGTGACAGACGTAAGTACAGAGCACAAATGAATGTGGGTTACTTTAGTATTATAACACTGCCCTAGACCACATCTGGGCTCCAGTGTGTGCATGTTTAGCTGCCATGTAAATACACAGGAGAGCCACTGATACCTGGAGCCAGAATCCCTGTGTATGTCAGCAAACCTACCAAATAAACCTGATTCTGATTCTCCCCAGAGCACAGCTGCGTGTTACAGAGGGCGTTACAAAGTCCTGGTTAACCTATGAAGAAACACAGTTGCATGCAGCAAGTACAAGTACACAGCTGAAAAGTGTGAAACTTACATTTTCCAAAACCACATTTCCACTTTCAGCAAAAGCAAAATCAGAATAAGACCACATCAGTTTGCCGAGGACCACGACAGCACTTCAACCCCAGGTGTTTATGACTTTAAATGAAGTTTAACACCATATGGGAGTCACTCCACATCTTACCAAACAGTGGTACAGCAAGCTGGGCTTTAGGAAACACCTTTCTGTTTGGGGAACACCCTGGATGGGATGCCAGTCAATCGCAAAGCAGACACCCACACACAGACACCCAATATGGTTTACAGGTACCGGTTCTCCTACCTGCACGGGATCGGGATTACCCTATGGAAATCCACTCAACACGGAAGATAACAGGAAAACCCCACATGCACACGGCAGGGCCGGCATTCGAACCTCCAACCCTGAACTTGAGTCTCTACATGTCTACCTTCTGAGCCTTTCATGATGCACTTTTATATGTTTCTCTCAATAAGCAACAGAAGTTCTCCTTTTTAAAATTTCTGCTTTTAATATAAATGTCATTGATGGAATTTTGCTGTTAACAGACATGGGACAATAATTTCATGCAGTTGATATTCATGTAAAAAAGCAATCCTGCATCCTTCTGACATCGAGGTCCTGCGTTGAAAATATGTATGCAAAGTTTTGCAAATGCAGAAAACAGCAGAACCAGGCACTGGCTGACCGAGATGGGTGGCGTGCGTAAATATCCGAGATGGGGGGGGGCAGAAAGCCGCGGTGGAAAGACAGCCAGCACGCTTCACACCTTCAGACACCCACATCCTGTTTTCAACTTCTGTGCAGTTTTTTCAGGGACGACTAGCAGACCTACTGCTGTCGTTCTCCCCTCGAAGGTCAGCTCACCCCACTGCCCCAGGACCTCTGAAGCTGTGGGGGCCACAGTCTGCTGCCAACTTGCCTCTGACAGGGGCCCCTAACTCTGATAGGGGGGCCTTAAACAATCAGTATCCAGTTCTGCAATGCAAACTCACAAAAGACGTGTGCAAGTATTAAAAAAATGCAAAGATACATGTAATTTACAGGGTGGGTCACAGTTCTCACCCGGGACGCTTCCTTTTAATGGTAAATATGAACACAGATGCATATACTGAGGGTAACGGACGGCTGAACACAACAGAAAAGAAACCCATAAGGAAATGTGTGTTTGAGACCATCGTCAAGGAGCCCAAAACAGCACTGCCTTCAGCCAAAGCCGCCCATGCAGGTCATGACACTGTAGAATGAATACAGCTGGGTGTTATGCTTCCCAGGAAGGTGGGTTCAGAGTTTAGTTAGCCTAAAAAAATCCATCCATCTATCGCTTAATGCTTGTTGCTCTGTTTGAACAATTCATTTTCTGTCTAAGCAGGAACACATGTTCGAAGATGGAGTTTTTCCTCCATCTTCGAAGTTGAACCTGCTGAAAAACCAAACCTTAAACTGAAAAAGTTCATTTTGCAGCTCAAAGAGAGCATTGCCTTAACAAGGTTGTTGGTTCAAATCCCAAGGTACATACCTAAAAGATCAAGATGTATCAGATTAACAAATGGAAAAAAATAAAATAAAAATAGACAACATGGTTTGACCTGGATTCTAATAGCCCAAAGCCACCAAGTGCTGAGTGGTAAGGCGTAGTGGTAAAAATGAGCTCGCAGATGTGTAATTTCAGACAGGAACGGCTGCTGTGTCCTCATATATATTCACACAAATACCAAAATATATTTCACAAAATTATAATGCTACTTGGGGGGGTGAATCAACCTCTCATCACCTGTAACTCATACCGGACATTCAAGTCTGCTGGACTCTACGGGAAAAAGACCATTAATAATGTCTCTTATTTGTGAAAATTGAGTGCGGCAGAAAGTCTTTCCAAACATGCATGGAGGTCGGCACCGAGTCCCATCTCGTGTTATGCCGCTAATGCTGATGTGTCACTAGGGCCGGCTGCACTGTCACTCCTCTTCCACGGAGTGGTGAAGCCCTGGAATGAACTTCAGTAAGCGCTTCCGGACGCTGCCCTGTCTCAGCCTGCGGGGGACCGTCCCGAACGGCGAGGAAGCCTCAGGCAGATCCCACCGGGGAGAGAGCGAACCACAGCTACTGCCCTGGCTGACGCTGCGCGTGCGGCACACGGAGGCCTGTGGTGGACGCAGCGGGAAGTCGGCGGGAAAGAAGCAGGCGTCATCCGCCACTGGGCTCCGCGGGCTCGGGTCCTCGAACACACTGGCGTCCTCGCTGTCCTCCATCGTGTAGCTGCGGCAGCTGCTGTCACTGGAGAAGCGCAGACCGCTCCGCCCGCCGGGCGAGGCCACAGACCCCGCCGAGTCCAGCGACAGGCAGTCATTGAGATTGCCTAAAGACAGAGGAGAGGGTTCCTCATTGGGTCGGCCACATGCAGCGTGACACGATAGGTTCATTCAGGTCACATGAGAGCAGGGCAGGACTTGCACAGGCTAACCTGGGCTGTAGCACAGGACCCTGAGTTATAGGACCCACACATTTTATTTCCTGGATGTTACAGCAGCAATTTATACTGTAGGTGGGGCCTCAAAAATGACTTTAGCTCAGGGCCCCCAACTCACCTAAATTCAGTCCTGCCCGAGAGTTACATTACACACCAAAGACACAGGCAGAAATAATCATCTAAAAATTAGAACGATATTTTTTTTAGATTTTTGTTTTAGATGGTCTCAGTTGAAATACATAATTTGATAAGCACATGTTCACCAAATAATTTATTTGCTTGGTAAACAACGGAAGCTGTCAGCTGTCAGACATGATACGAGAAAGCGGGCATTTACAGGAACAGCACCTTATCTGCATGTTAGTATGGATTGTTTTTTGTTAAGCAGGCAGAGAGGACATCCTGTGGTGCGGCGGCACCTGCCGGTTTACCTCCGGTAAGGTGTTGCTCTCTCAGCATCAGCGTGCGCAGCTCCACGCACTTCTCACGCAGGCTTTTCTGAGCGGGAGAAAAAAGGGACACGTGAGAAAAGGGCCGTGAGAAGATGCGCGGACTGTTCACGCGGCGGAAACGCCTTAGCGCTCGCAAACCGCTGAGGTTCGAAAGCCGTGCTTTTAAAGTGATTACTACATGACTTCATTGCACGGGTCACTCCCAGAAGAAAGCTCAGCTGTTTTTAGTTTCTGGTTGATCAGCTTTAGTTTTACGCTCAGGGCAGCGGATGTTACGCTGCCGGATCCGGTAAAGATCTCCGGGAGAGTGTGATCAGCTGCCAGCAAGCACCGAAGTGCGAAAGGGCGGGAAGAAGCGAGAAGGAGCGGGAAGGGGCAGGGAGGGGGGAGACGTACCTTCAGCTGCCTCAGTCTCCGGTCCAGTTCGATCATCTTCACGGCTGTGCCCCCCACTGTCTCGATCCTGTCGGCCAGGTGAAAAGACAATTGAGGTGCTGAGTTACAGTGACTTAAGTTACAGTGTTACAATGTAAGTTACAATGACATTTAGAACATACCCAAGATTAGATTGATGAAATCCTCAATATAATTTTAAAATAGGGCCACATCAATGTGAACAAGCCCCCTGCTTTTCTTATTTTTTCCCTCTTGGGGGGTGCATAACTGGACTGAGGGAGTATAATATTCAGCACCGCGATCAGACTTATTGTGCTGGAAATACAATGTTTACGAGGGCAAGTGAGATCTGCCAACATGAATGAATTGCTAATGGGACTGTATAAACAGCAGTGCATCAGAGTGGGGATTCCAGTGCTGTGGCTGTGATATCTAACTTCGTAAATGGTACTGAAACAAAACCGTGCTCTGACTGCGAGTTCACGAAGACAAAGCTGCAGAAATCGCGTGTCCCAAAACGCACTCACGTTTTCGCCAAAATAAGTCGAAAATAATGACGAGAAATGCAGGCGCAGAAAGGATTTCAGTTCGCGCCTATTTTCGTGTTTTCTCTGTTCAGCTCCAGATGGTGAATAACGGTGGTGCAACTAACTGCAGGAACTGTGTGTAACAGCAGCCACCTCGAAACTGAGATTGCAGGCCCCGTTTATGTCAAATGTTATATTTTATCACCAAATATCGTTAATCATGCAGTTTACCGTTACATATGTTTTGATTAGCATAATCAATCTTTCGTGATAATTTATGAGGGCAGTCTGTAAGGGGAAACTATTACCAAGAGCACATTGATACCAATTAGTCTTAATCTCTGATTAATCAATCAGGGGAATATGATCATTTTGAACTGGCAAATTAAATTCAGCGAACATTGGGGAAATGTCGCACAGGTTGCATTTGTATGTCTAAATATGATATAATTAGCATGCAAAGCTTTCCTGGATTCTCAGGCTTTGGTCACAAGTTCAGATTCTTAATTGTCATGGGATCTTCTCAGGGGCCATTCCTCTGGCACCCCAGCAATGCAGCACCACAGCATACTCACGTTAAAAAGTTGGTACACTCCCGGATCAGGTCCACAATGCACTGGTGTGCAGACCCCTCTGTGCAGACTTCGTTGACAGTGACGATTATGTCACCTGGCATGAGAAACAGGGGGTGATTGAGAGGTGGTGGACCTCAGCGGTTAGCTGTGTTACATGGGTGGGTGTCTGCAAAAGAACATTTCAGAGGAAGTTTGTGGAGGAAGTGGAATCAGGGGTGGGCTTACCTACTGTCAGGCCGGCACGCTCGGCCGGGCTGTCCTGCTGAACGGATGAGATGATGGTGTACATCTCCATCAGAGTACTGTTCTGCGCTCGCAGACCGTAGGTCTGTCCAGACAAAATAAACCCAAACGTCATCACCAGCTGAGGAGGACCCCTCACCCCCCAGTGTGGGAAGCCACCCACATAGAGTCGACCCAACTGCGATGAAGGCTGCAGAACTGATCTGTGGTTTGGTAAAGACTCAGTACTGAAACTGGTGGTTTAACAACAGCATCTTACCTGAATTTCGAATCCAAACGTCTCGTTGTCCTGCTTTTCCAGCGAAACTGTTGTCCTGATTAACACACGTTAAAGAAAGACGCGTCAGACTTAATGAATGTGGAAGTGGCAATATATAGCAATGACTCTCCAAGCCCTCAATGCAGTAAAACCACGCTGATTAAAAGGCCAAAACAGATACAGAGAAGCGGTCTGTTACCTGACATCGGTGTAGTCTACCAGGGAGTTGGAGCGAGATCGACTGACCTGAGAGAAAGACATTGCACTAGATCAGACACGTACCACTGTCACTGTCTTGCTGTTAAGTACGGGAAGCCTGCGCTGTTGAGAGTATATGCAAGAGGTTGTGATAACGTGCATCATTATTTAGTCATAAAGATAGCCAAAAAGACAACATTTTAGGAACAAAACCTGCTAAGTAGGTTTCATTGGCAAACATGTTTATATGCTCTCATTCATAAAATCATCTCCCCACAAAAATGTCACACACATCAGATAAAAAAAAATCATAAGAAAAAAACAGTAGCCTCGAAAAGATCATGCAGATTATTCACAAATGCCCACACTGGTTCAACGATCAAACCACCATTGCTCACAGACATATACCAGACATTTGATCGATTAAACCCATTATTTAATTTCAAATCAGGATGCAGGAAGCATAGTTTACTCAAACTGTATGGAAAATGATTAATTTTACCACAAAGTTGCATGTAAAATATTTCATTTGTTCCCACTAAAAAGTTGCATGCAAAATGTTTTGCTTATTCCTTGTTCTATACTCCTCAAAATGCATTTAAAATGTTATATGTAGTTTATGCAGTAATGCACTTTGCTCACCTGTCTCTGCACCCTGGGTAAAGTCCCGAAGGTTGCCACTGCATTCGCCGTGGATTTCCCATCGCTGCAGCTATTGAACGATCGCCTCTGCCACAACTGCGCCTTCCTCGTGGGGACGCCGTTCTGGAGGTAGCTGTCCTGGCTGTTTCGCCTTCTGATCCTGCTGAAGTTCATGGTGGAGCTCACAAGTGTCCCCTCGTCACGGCGGGGTGTCGCACGGCTTGTGAGCTCGGGCTCTGGGCTGCGTTAAGAGTAAAAGTGTTTCAGAACGGAAATGCTCACCATGTGATCGCTGTGAACCTGGCAGGCGCTTCATGTTCGCTCACAATAAGGCACCACCCCTTTCCATTATTAATCTATGTCAATGACAAACTCTGCTTTACATGTCAAGGGACAGGAATCTCTATGCCTTCTGCCAAACTATACGTAATATATGCCTGTAGATCATGCTGTCGTCAGTTGATTTTTTAATTGTTATTTTAGTAGAACATTAAAAACAACATTAAGCCTTAACAGGAGTTATTTGGGCCTCTATGAATATAATGTGCACTTAATGAAAAGTAATGATATGGTAGCCATATATGGCTGGATTAAGGATTAAGATTAAATCTATCGATAAAAGTTGCTCTTTTTTGCACCAGTAGCACTCTCCCGAAACAAACAAATATATAGTAAGTCAAAACATTATGGCCACCTCTGTGTTTAAGAAATAACATTAACTGTCTTGTTAAAAACAATACATGCAGGTCTGGGAAATATTTGTCGGTAAGCTAACATTCAGTACTTGGAGTTGACGTGGTGAATCCAGAAGACATGAGCGCCGATAAAGATCTGAGTGACTTTGATAAGGCCCGTGTCATTATGGCCAGAGGACTGGGTCAGAGCATCTCTGAAACGGTAAGGCTTGTGGGCTCATGGCCTGCCATGGTGAGTACCTACTGAGAGTGGTCTGAGGGGGGAAAAGCCATGACAGGGTGTTGGGCGGCCAGGACTCATCGATGTGGGATGTAAATGAAGGCTGTCCTGTGTGGTACAAACCATAAAATGATGAAATGGGATTCGTCAAACCAGATGATCTTCTCCATTGCTCTTCTCCAAGGTCCGGTTCTGATGCTTGTGTGCCCATTTTAGGGCGCTTTCCACGGTGGATGGGGGTCCACATGGGCACCCTGACTGGCCTGCGGCTACATTGCCCCATAATCAAAGGGCTCGTTACTCCTGTGATCATCATCAGCTCTAGTAAGGAGCTGACAGAGAGGGGCCTCACTTTTCAGGCTGGAGTACAGCTTGGTTACCCAACACTTCTCTGGAGTCCATACTCAGTAAGCAACATGACGTTGGCTACGACAGAGTGGTCCTCTAGCCTAGTGGATTCTAGCCTTGTAGTGCTCCTCACCGTTGTCCTGCCAGTCCAACCTGTCACTGTTGTAGATGACAGGTCAAGACACTTATAACACTGCACCATTTATACACTCTCTCTCTCTCCCTCTCTCTCTCTCTTTCTGGTTGATGACTGAAGTCTTTTGTCAGCACTGACCTGCAGATGGTCCTTTCTTTCACCATCCCAAAAAATGAAACCACTCCACCAGACTTCTGTCTTTTTTCCTTTCTCTTCCTTCAGGGATACATCCCACAAACCTCTAGAGATCCAGATCACATGGAGTCTGTGCTGTAATTAAAAAACATAAATGTTGGCAGTGGTGTTGGTTGGGGCCACCCCCATCACAATGTCAGATAGGAAGTTACTGATGTGGACAAGGTGTGACCTGCAGGTTAGATAAGTATGGCATCTCCAAGCTACATCACCGTGATCTTCTTGCCCAGCTGGGTGAGGTGTGAAAAGTACCTCAGAAGTCAAAGAATGAAGTGGCCTGAAATGAAATCCTCCTCAAACCACAAAGACTCTAGACACTGCAGCTCTGTAGAGGGCAAGACCGCAAAGGTAGAAGCATCATTTAACTCAAGCCTGATGTTCTGAAAATGTATGCTTTGAATGGATTGTACAGTACTGTGTAAATGTCATAGGCAGCCAAAGAAAATGAAGTTGAAAAGATCTTCATGTTGAGGTAAAACTATGATATTATGTCTGTCAAAGTGTGTCAGCTTAGCCATTTAAAAATGTCTGCTAAAATCACTCTGGTATTTGCAGCAACCGTCCAGTGCACCCATGTGCTTTTTGACTCGACCATTAGCTCACCTCACATGGCTAATCGATATCTCATTGATTTTTTTAAACTAGTGGTGAAATTGAACAAATACATTGACTGGCTGTGCTGCCTCTGAGGAGAGGTTTGGGAACTGATGCAGTGTTTATCTAACTGTCCAACTAGATATCAGTAACTTTTTAAGAACAGAAGAGATTATTATGAGTTTTTATTGTGTTACTCTTAATTTTCACACATTCTAATGTGAAATTGTGGTTTTTGCTCCGAGCGAAAGTGCACTTGCTACCCAGATAAATAGCTTTAAACGTTTCTTTTGCACATTACTGTATATCTCAAGACCAATTGTTAAAATACCTATTAGGAAATGGGAGCACCTGAAACGTGTCCCTAACGGTGCCTCATCATGTTTACCATGCAGCTGTTCATGACATTGATTCTAAAAATCTGGAAATAAGTCAAGATGGCGTATACAGGTATATGGTGGCATGAAATAGCATAGCTCAGGACTGCAGTGCAACATGTAACTGCACTGACGGCTGGACTGGGAGCAAAAAAATCAGCCCTGGACATTGGGGTCTCCTACAGTAAATTTAGTTGGGGGGGCGGGGGGAGGATTCCACTGAATTTTCTTGGGCAATAACCGTTGGCAATGTGTATGTGTGTAACCATGAAGTAAAATGAAATAATTGTTTTTTAAGGATCAACACACTTGCTGAACATGGTGCCAGTAGATATGCGGCAGTTTTAATGTGTAGATATTTTTCATACCTTGTAACATGTTACAGGAGGTTATTCAGTAGTAAAACAATACCCGTTATGCAGACTGTTACTACAGACAATTATATTGTGCATTATTATATAACAGTTTACGGTTCATTACAGCTGGCAGAGGTTATTGAGTGCTATAAAAATCAGCTTTAGTCTAAGTCACCAATACCTTCTTATGTTCAGTTACTAATGGGAGTTCTTTGCATACAGGATGAAAGTGCGGAAGGAACACAGAAACGCATCATTGAAAAATGACTCTGAAACTGCCTGGGTTCCTGTCTTAGACCGACACGGTTGATGGAGTGCGTTGTGGCGATGCTTTTGTCCGTGTGTCGACAGGCGAAGCGGCGTAAGGAGGATTTTCTTCTGGTTTGTAGAAAATAACTGGTGTAGCATTAATTTATCTTAGTGGCACACTTCTTTTCTCTCTTTACCGAAATGCGTTTCTGAATTCCCTTTTACGAGAACCGCTAGGACTTTGAAAGGCGAAGCACAAAAAACCACAAAGGCGACTCAAGCCAGACTTCTCCTCACTGCTGACGCTGCAGTCCTGTGAGTCACAGTAAGCAAACAGGTTGACTCATTACAGTATCGTAAATGGGCCAAGTGTGATGGTAAAGGCTTCCTCTGGCCAACTGACAGCTCCAATTCAGTCCTCAGTCATGATTTCCCACAAGTACAGTATCACAATAGTGTGAACAAGAAATGGGTAGCGTAACTAACATTGCCTTTTTCATTCAACAGTATAAACTTCTGGAAAAATCAGCAATCCCTACTAAGCATGATCCATTTACAAATGACTGGTGTACAGGGACCATAGTCCTAAATAACAGACAGATGCAGTTAAACAAAAGGCTGGAGATCAAGGACTTAATAAAAACGTATCATAGCAATCCCAGAATCCTCAGGCTGAACGAGCTCAGTCCTGCAGTCTCACGAAGGACTGCTCTTTAGGAGTTACTGCAGTGATAACCCTATAAATGGGATGGAAATTCAGAAGGGTAATATTTTGCCTGTTGTAGAAATCACTGGAGCTTATATGTAAAACCGACATGGGTCCTTGTGGTGGCACCATACTTTCAGTTCATCCAGTAAGCATCATCTGCAGAAATTCATACACAACAAACGAGAGAAGATATGTGGGCCTGCAGTGAGTGAATGGCTGAAATCTCAACATAAATGTTAAGGAGGGATTCCACTGCTCTTTGGTTGGTGGGCAGCCCATCCAGAGTGTCTCCTGCCCGGACTCCTGTGCTTTCTGAGATGGGATCCAGGTCCACTGAGAGCTTGTACTGCTTAATGTCAGAAAGTGATCCTGCAGAACGCAGCTAGTGTCTGCAGAAATGGCTGCATCTCCCAGTCTGGCAAGTTCTCAGACATCGTTAGCGGAACATGGCATCATTCACAGAGGACAACAACAGAAGAAGCAGCTAAGTGAAGGTAGAATGAAGGAATGGGTCTGCTTTGCTCCACCTTATATGCTGCAGAAATGAAGGGAGTTGGAGGTACCTTAACATGTCATTTGGAATTTACGATTTTTAAAGCATGTCATGTCTGTCCCCACAATGAAACGAAATCATTCAAACGTGGAAAATGTAACTGCTAAAAAAAGCATGTACCACTGAACAATTCTCAGTGGCTGCTCCCCTTTGTTTAGGGGATGTTTCTAATGGAAAGTGATTCACACCTTACAAGGGAGAGCAAGATGGGATCTGCAAAAAGCAGCACTCCAGTGTACTTGTGCAAATAGCACATAAAACATCATTTCATGCCAGCACTCCAGCCTGGGACTTGAACTAACAACCTTCTCTTAGGAGTTACCATTAGCTGCCCTACAGGGGTAGTAGGACCTATTGGAATTCTTTCTACACTTATGTCTCTGGGTAATTTTTATTAGCTACACAATGATTTAAAGGATAATTAGGGCCAAATACCTCCAATTTTTATGAGTCTGCTTTTGGAAGAAATGTGTTTACAACCATCCACTGGAGAGTTTGTGCAAGTCACGTAGCCTTCTGCAGACAAGATCATCCAGTCCTGCCCAGAGTAACACCTTTACTTTAGATAAGACTTTAATGAATTTGTTGAGGTTTTTAAGCATCACTCATATCTTTTGAGCTAGTGGCTGTGTACAAATCTCCACATCCCATCAAAAAATGTAGCCCTTGCAAGATTGCAAAACAGAGCATGTACATTTGTGGTCCTGACCTCTGCAGTTTAGCTTCAACTTTCAGATTTAGGTTTGATAAATGAAGCATTGATAAATAAGACTGAATAAAGCAGTTCCTGACACAAACACACTTCCTAGAAGATGCTGAAACCTGGCATCTTTCAAACTGCAAGTCCAGTTTCTGTCATACTCTAAGTAAAAAAAAAGACAGAAAGAGTGGACAGTCTTCAATTATTAAGCTGCAGGTGGTCTGGAAACAGAGGTCTGCTCTACATTCAGGTTTACTGTTTGACAAACAAAGCACCTCCGTATTGTCACAGTTTGATTTTATCTGTGTTTTTCTCTGAATCGCTTTCATCTGTTTCTCAAATCAGCCGCTGCTTACTGAGCGTTCCCTTCCTGCCTGTCAAAGGAGGCCGGCCCTGCGCTCGTGATCGGTGCCACCACCGCTGGCCATACACTCGATTCTGCAGACAGAGGTCAGTCACCCAGCTGACAGTGACGTCTCCATGGAAACATATTTGGGGTGTAGCTAAGTAACAACTAATCAGAGCAACTAAGCCCGAACAAAACCCGAACAAAACCCGAACAAAAATAGGTATCATGCACATGGGTGACTATGCTTTTTTCTCAGTCATTTATTACAGGATACCCCAAACATAAAAAATAGTACATACAGTAATTATTATTATGCATTGGTATGAATAGCACCAGCGACATTTTCAAGTGTAACTTCACAACATAATTTAAATGTATTAAACTTAATATGTTCAAATATGGTGGCACAGTGATTAGCACTGTCTCTGCCATGGCTCTGCGTGTGCGGAGTTTGCATGTTCTCCCCGTGTCATTGTGGGGATTCCTCTAGGTACTCTGGTTCTCCCCCTCAGTCAAAAAACATGGTGAGATTAATTGGAGTTAGCAAATTGCCTGTGTGTGCTTGTCCTGCAACTGCACTCCCAGTAAAGTCACCTGTGCAGGGGGATCAGTCGCCCATCCATATTTCAAAATGGTTCATCTAGTTGGGTTGTGTTGAGACTGGAGGGTTTCCCAGGAGCCACAGGGCAGGAGGCACCCCGAAAGGATACCAGTCTATCCTAGGGCACATACTACCACATACTCTGGGCAATTTTGAGACACCACCCAAACAGGACCGGAAATGCAGACTCGAAACAGATAGCCAGGTACTGAAGCCCCAGCCTTAAAGGTGTGAGGTTACAGTGTTACCCACTGGGCCACCATGCCTTTATGCTGCCCTCTGTTCAGGTCACAATGTCCCCAAAACCTTACAACAACTGTATACATGCAGACCAGTGTTCCCCAACCCAGTGCTCAAGGAATTCCAGATGGTCCAAGTTTTTGCTCCCTCCCAGCTCCCAGTAGAAAGCTGGGAGTGAGCAAAAATGTGAACTGTCTGGCAGGGAGCTTGGAAGGAGCAAAAACATGGAATGTTTGGGAGTCCCCAAGGATCGGGTTGGGAAACACTGATGTAGACTGTTCAGGAAGCAGTGTAATGGTCACTGTTTGAGCAGGAATCATTTGCATGCGATGTAAGAAAAAGTATGACACTGTTAAGAACATAAGAACATAAGAAATTTACAAACGAGAGGAGGCCATTCGGCCCATCAAGCTCGTTTGGGGAGAAC
>JAODKC010000038.1:21252450-21265121 GCA_026777985.1 Mormyrops attenuatus
TAGCATCACCTCCCTTGACTTAAACTCCACACACCTAGAGATGTAACCTAACATCCTATTCGCCTTTTTTATTGCTTTTTTTTATTGTTTTATTGTTAACATTGGAGACTACATTTTAATGCATTCACATCACCACTGACATCACCGAGAGCTTTATCAGCCAACAGCTTCCACAAACAAAAAAAAAACACATTGACATTTTCATACAAGTATGTCCAATGAGACATTACATACAAAATATGCACTTAAAATAATCATACAATTTCTTTACTTAAAACACAAGCAACAAAAAACAAAGGACGTAAGAATTTTTATATAAAATATAAATATTTCTGCTGTTTACATTTGACATTGGCCTTTTAAAAATATGTACAGAATGAAGTGTTTGCTTAATGGCGTGGTTTGCATAAATCCCGCAGTCTGAGTCACATAGCTGCAGGCAATTCCTGAGCAGAGATCCATACTGCCTCACCTTCCTCTTCCTCCTGATGATGCTCATAAAGCATATAGACCTGAGTTTAACTGAGGTTTTTAGCTTTTCTGCGACTGATTACCTGTGGGCACCGATAATGTAAGCAATTAAAATCTAATAATCCTTGTTGCACTAATTGGTTTATAGCAGTGTTTCTCAATCCGGTCCTTGGGGAGCCATAGACAGTCCACGTTGTTGCCCTGGTAAGGAGCTGACAGGGAGGAAAAACATGGACTGTCTAGCAGGGAGCTGGGAGGGAGCAAAAATGTAAACTGGTAGTGGGTCCCCAAGGATCAGGTTGGGGAAACACTGGTTTATAGGGTAGGACGGCTAGATGGAGGGAACCGCAAGAAGATGTCAAGGGTCCTTCCTGTGAGGTATGTGAAACATCAGTTAAGCTGAAATAAGTTGCTCTAGTTAAGGGCCTTTTTTTTAGTTGGCTAAGTGGATTTTTCCTTGGCTTCCCTTGAGCTCCTCCTGTCACATTCTTGATTGCCTAACCCTGTCGTCCACCAGCACATTGTCCTCAGCAGACAATTTAAAACAGACCAAGTTTTAAGCCCTGTGATGCGATCCTCATTAACTCTTATGTTATGCTTATAGCACCTGTGTTTGGCCAGCTTGAAGTCTGGGCCCTTCAGTGTTTATGAGGTAACATGAAAACCTGCACATAGTCAGTATGTAAGTAGGATGTCTCACCTGAGGAGGTGAACTTCTGTGTCAGCTTTTGATGGCCGGCTGTTTGGTATAACGTCTGACGGCTTTTTTTTTAACTTGACATACTCTCATGCAGAGTGATGTACATTGGCCAGCACAGCAAGAAGACAACATGGCCGATAGGTTGGAGAATAGTGTGCTGCTTGGATGGGCCAGCCACCTTGGTGCAGCAGCGGGCTCAGCTAATCAGGTGGTCTTGACGACGGTCACCTGAGTGATGGTCTTCTTAACTCGCAAGGAAGTGAGTCGGGCAGCAGGGTTGGCATTCCAGCACTCCCTCATCGTCTTTCCCAGGATCCTCAGCGCCTGAATCAACACAGAGACATATACTTTCATTCTCTATTAACTCTGGTAGTCGACTGAAAGACTAGTTTTAACATGACCTACAAATCGGCAGGATTTTGGCACGGATAAGCAGCAGGACCATATACAGCATCAACAGATGGCATGAATTCCACCAGCACCAGCATAAATGACAACTTGTGAAATTTTATCCTGGTCATATGACCTCTTTTCAGCCTCTTCATACCACAACTATCCCAGGTTTAGTGTGATACTATCCAAATTTGCAGCCCAAATTCCAGCTTAAAACTTTTCCTAGCTAAAAGCAATTGATTAGGAACAATCCATCCTTATTAAACAGCTTTGCCATTATTTAGAAACACCCCCCCCCCCTTATGTAATTTACGGTCATTATTCTTCTGCCTCATAGCCATTGGTTAAGAATGATCCTCCATACCTCCCAGTTGTGCCACTGGTTAGGAATGCTGGGCCTGACTTGTTGGTCACAGACCACCTTCCTCATTTCCTCTACTGAAGGATCTGATCCCGCCATGTCATAGTAAGGCAACTGGTAATCTTCATCGCTCCCTGTAGATGATAGAAGAAGTATCAGCGACTATAAATCTACATTATATGGACAAAAGTATTGGGACACCTGGCCATTACACCCGCAGGAACTTTTATGACACTCCATTCTAAATCTATAGGCATCAAAATGGATTTGCCGCTGTAAGAGCTGCCACTCTTCTGGGAAGGATTTCCACAAGATTTTGGAGTGTGTCTGTGGGAATTTTTGCCCATTCATCCAGACGAACATTTGTGAGGTCAGGCACTGATGTTAGACGTGAAGGCCTGGCTCGCAATCGCCGATCTTGTTCATCTCAAAGGTGTTTGATGGGGTTGAGGTCATAGATCTGTGTGGGACAGTCAAGCTCTTCCAAAAATGTCTTAATGGACCTTGCTTTGTGAAATGGTGCACAGTCATGCTGGAACAGAAAAGAGACTTCCCCAAGCCATTCCCCCCCCCAAGTTGGAAGCATATAATTGTCCAAGATGTCTTCCAAAAGGACTTCTCTTCACTAGGACTAAAGGCCCAACCCCTGAAAAACAACCCCACACCATAATCCCCCCTCCACCAAACTTTACCGCTGGCACAATGCAGTCAGGCACGTAGCATTCACCTGGCATCTGCCAAACCCAAACTCGTCCATCAGACTGCCAGACAGAGAAGTGTGATTCGTCACTCGACTCACTCCACAGAACATGTTTTCACTGCTCCAGAGTCCAGTGGCAGCGTCTTTACACCACACCATCCGATGCTTGGCATTGCTTTTAGTGATGTGAGGCTTGCATGCAGCCACTCAGCCATGGAAGCCCATTCCATGAAGGTCCTGGTGCACAGTTTTTGTGCTGGGGTTAATGCCAGAGGAAGTTTGGAACTCTGCAGTTACGGAGTCAACAGGACGTTGACGACTTTTACACACTATGTGCCTCAGCGCTCGGCGGCCCTGGTCTGTTACTTTATATGATCTGCCACTTTGTGGCTGAGTTTCTGTTGCTCCTAAATGCTCCACTTTGTATTGTAAATCTGACTGCATGGCTGGGTGCTTGATTTTATACACCTGTGGCAATGGGTCCGAATGAAACACCTGAATTCAATGATTCCAATTCAACGTGTCCCAATACTTTTGTCTATATAGTGCAGTTCGAAGCATTTGGTTCCCTCAAAATTCGTCTGAGTCAATTATACTCATGCTAGTATAATATCATAATACACGCTTGTGTGCCAACTTTCCATATACTTCAAAAGGCTGCTCAAAACCCAGCAATAAGATTCTACCCACAAGTTGCACCAAATACCAAACCACGCATCACCACATAACACAGCCTTAAGAATCAGTTCTCTTACTACACTGCCACCATCAGGCATACTTGTGCATTGCTGAACCCAGCGAACGTACCGCCCAGAGAGCACCTCCGGGCCAGCTCCCAGAACACCAGGCCCAGGGAGTAAATATCTGCCCGCTTGTAGGACTCAAAGTTGCTGACGTTGATCGAGTCGTCCAGGATCTCTGGAGCCATGTACCTGCAGTGAATCTCGTCAGTGTTCAGTCGTGCACACCTTTCCTGAGACTGAAAACAGGTAAATGAGGAGCCCCTATTCTCTTTATAGGCTTTTTCTAAGAAAATACATCTAATATGACTTAAAATACTCAATGGTCATAGGTACTGAATTAAGAGGGTCCCTAGAGTGGAGAGGATTACGGGGTATTCATGAAATTCTTTATTGCTGTCACAGGCAATGAGATTTACTTTATAATTGTTTGAAGAGAGGGTGGCTTTGTTATGGGTTATATAGATGATGATAGATGTAGGTTAACAGGGAAAACAGGTGTGGTGTGTTGTACCACCATCCACAAAGTTAGCTCAGATTTTTGCAGAATCATCTTGGACACATTTAGTAATAATGGCTATAGTAACCTAGACAATAAATCTGAATAAAAACCATATGTTAAGAATGCATAGGTCAGCTAGTTCAAATGTTCATGCGGCCATTTTCAGGTAAGGCGAGTCCCTACCTTTTGGTTCCCACTCTGTGATTGGATGGAATGTCAATGGTGTTGGCGATGGAGTCGTGCTTCACTGCCAGGCCCAGATCAGCGATGACCGCGCTGCCGTTTTTCTTCACCAGGATGTTCTTGGACTTCAGGTCTCTGTGAGCGATGGCAGGTTTTCCTGCCAAACAGATAGTGGCCCAGGTTTTACCAGATCTTCACCTTGGCGTCCTCCAAATGTACTTTGAGAAAAGTTCACAATCGGCCTTGGTTGTCCTGAGAGAAAAAAAGATGCCCATTCTGCTCCCAGAGAGCGCCTTTCCAGTTTCACCATCTCCTACTACTTTATTGAAAAGAGGGACAAGCTACATCAAACTGTGGAGGAACAGTGACAGACTGTACACCTCAGTAACAGGCGAATAGCTCACCCTGAGTGCCAATGATCTCCATGTGCAGGTGGGCCAGCCCGCTGGCTACAGAGAGAGCCAGGACAAGGGTGGCCTCCACGGAGACCGTGTACCTGTTCAGGTAGTCGAACAAGGAGCCGTGCTCATGGTACTCCGACACCAGCCACAGCTGGGTCCACGACCCGTTATCTGCAATGAGAATGGTGGACCGTTTACAGCCTCTGCAGGTTTGGATCCAGGTTAGAAAAAAGAAAACTATCAAATGAAATATGGTGCCGGTAAATGCAGACATTTTGTTGGAAGTTGGTTCAACGTGAATGGATTAAGCGTACGCAAATTCACCACAAAAGCCCCAGAGATATCTCAGCATAGGTAATGCACATCATTTTAAAATCCATTTACACTTAGAATAGGAATACACTTTGGTTCTGTATATTTGGCAATAAAGTCAACAGGAGTAAAAACGAGTGTGATTTGAACCTTTGTTGTCGGCCGCTATGAAGCCCAGGATGTTCTCGTGCCTCAGCATGACTGTCTGATAGATCTCCACCTCTCGAAACCAGGACTGCTCATCCCGGGATGAGAACATCTTGACGGCCACATCCTGCCCATGCCATTTGCCCCGCCACACCTCACCAAAGCTGCCCTTCCCAATGATTTCCTGGAGGATAATGCTTCTAGCAATAGTCCTCTGGACCAACAACGGAAGTCCTGGTAATGGAGAAAGAGGCACCATGTTGGTCTGGCTTTGAATGTGGATGATGGTTGTAAATAGAGTGCAACATGGTCTCATACCTGATCCAGATCCTGAGGTGCTGAGATTGTAGATAAGGTCCCTGAGACACATTTCGGGGGCCATGAGGTTCTGATCATCCAGCGGCTCCTCCACATTGGGACTTTGGGCCTTGCAGTGAGCACAGCGATATCCCTGAGCTATACACATACCCAGCAGGATAGCTACAAACATCAGGGTGGAGGGCACTAGGACCACTGCGGCCACCTCCAGCCTGTGCCAGCTGGACTCACCTCGCAGTTGTTCTACAGAAAGAGAGAAACACAGGAAACTGCTGCAATTTTCACAGCCCTTTTTAAATACACCAGTACTTCATCCACAACTGGTGCTGTGACAAGGCATCACATGTAAAACATCTGCCCTCTAGCGGCCTATCAAAAAAATGGGAAGTACAAATTGTTCAAGGTCTGGTATAACTATTTATCAATTATACTTCTTCAATATATCAACACAATAAAATATAATATGTCGAAATATTTTGGTCTGCAGAATAGTCATGAACTTAACTAGAATGGGATATTAACCAGAAAGACGCTTAGTTGAGTATGTCGAGGTAGAAATACTGTCTCTGTTAGCAAACAGGCAAAAGAATTGTCCCAGGAAGGGTTTGTCATCTCCTTCGCTTCCTGTAAAAGTGCACTTGACAGAGAAGCACCACCCTCGACCTCTACCTTTGTAGTACAGAGGTCATTGTTCAATTAGAGGCAGCTAGTTTTTCACATTCATTCCTATCAATGACATTTTGATCCTCGCTGTCCATCATAATGTATGCTTTAGTATGAAAGCAAGCGGGTTTTGAAATTGCAATTGGATGGATGGACATCCTCTTGTCAGCCGGTATACGTGGGTGAGGTGAAGAGGTTCCATAGACAGCAGTCTCACCCTGAAGGTCACTAAAACGTGGGAGGTTATAGTGCACTTCAGAATATCAGAGTATGGTGTGATGGAACCACAGCTCATGCAGGAAGACCATACAGAGGGTTGTGAAGTCTGCTCAGAAGATCACAGGGCACAAGGCAGGGGGCACCCTGGCTGGTTCAGTCTATTATGCAGGACGCCCAGCCACAAACTCTTCACCCCCCTGCAGTCTGGTATGAGGTTTCGCAGCATCAGAACACTGACTAGCAGATCCAGGAACAGGTTCCTTGACCGGATCATTTGCATTTCCAACGACCACATTTCCCAACATGGAACCACTATATCAGTATACAGAGCTCGCCTAATTCAGTAAAAATATTAAAAATGTATTGGTTTTATAACTTTATTCATTTACAAAAATATATGTATCACATTAGAAACAATCACTAGTTTTGAATAAAATATTCGTTTCAAGTAGTAAGAAATTGAAACCCAAATTATAGTTCTAAAGGAGCTGTTCAGAATTAAACAGTTCATCGACAAGCAGCCTTATCAGGTGCGTTTTAATTAGTAACACCTCTGCAATAACATAAAATATCAAACATTTGTTTTTAATATTCCTTTGGGAGCCAGTGACTACTATCACAATTAATACCAAAAAGGCAAGAGAAGAACTGTGAGTCAAAAATTTTACATTTAATACAAAGAAAATGTCCGTGCATAAGATATGTGCAGGTATGCTAAACATTGCCTGTCAATGGACTTCTGTTATGAAACCAATAAATCTGCAACATTCACAGCTACACAACTGAGTAAGCGTCCCAAGACTTTCCATGAGCACATAATTTTCTAGTTTTTGCACTGTGTCTGACTTTCTGCACTATTTTGCACTGTCTTGTATTATCTTGCACTGTCTGTAGTCTCTTTGTAACCCAAGTTTGGCTGAACGAGCAAACATTCCAATGCATCCATTTCACATGGCCAATAAAGTTCTTGACTCTTGGTAAGCTTGCCTGTAACATGCAACCAATATTTTAATGCAATGTGTGAGACCCTTAATTTGGCTCGAACCACAAGAGTCATGATCATTGTTCTAAATAGTTCCATATCCAGTTGTTTTATAAACAAAAATTGCACGATTTTCCTCTCCCAGAGATTTTTGCCCTTTCATGTTTTTAGGTGGCCACTAAATTGCAGTTATAGTGGCCTAGAGCAAAAGGAAATGTTGGTTATTTTTTCTAGTGGTCTGAGCAAGGATCTGGTCACTTCAGGAACCACCTTATAGCCATACAGCCATTCAGTGAGAGATTCCAACCTACATGCCTAGCTGCTGCAAACAGGATGGAAAGAATCCTAAAAAGCATCCAGGAAGATACTGGAAAGTCCAGCAAGATGGGAGCATGCACTGTATTCTCTGCACTTGATTATGCGTTTTAATTACTTTTTGGGGACAGCGGCTCAAGAGAGCTCTGGGTTCAGACTGTCTCCCGGCTCAGTCTGTGCAAAGTTGACATCTTGCGTGGGTTTCCTGTTTGTGCTTCTTTTTCCTGACCCCATTACTTTAATTATCCAACAGTGTGCGAACGTGTGGGCATGCAAGTGTGCCGTGCACTGGACGGGTGCATCGTCAGACATGCACAAAGGCCTATGAAGTGCGTCCAAGTAAGTGGTTACTGAAAGAGAGTGAAAGTCATTGCTATATTTGACTGAGTCATTCCTGCCTCTCAAACAGCCAAACAAGTTACCGATAACCAAGAACGACCTTTAACGTGAAACTACTCATTTTTTGTTAAATTAATCTGCCACTAAGAAAATAGTATTCAGTCCAGCTAATTCATATTTATGTGCCGAGTTCTGATTAGCCCCCGCAGTTGAGAGAAATAAGGAGTTTGAGCTGCACCCCACCACACAACAACCCACCTCAGGAGTGAGTACCTGAGGGCAGCGGTTGATACCTCAGTACCACACTAGTCTGAGTGGAACAGAACAGTGTGAAGTTTTTTCTGGTGGCTGGAGTGTCAGTCCTGCCACCAACCCCCACATTTTCCCTGGAAGTTGGAGGACCTGTTTGCAGGGCTGGATGTAGGTTAACATCATACCCAGGATGAAGGAATTGCAGGTGAAGGGCTTTGCTTAAGGGCCCAATAGAGTAGGTTCCCTCCCTGCATTTACAGGATTTGAACCAGCAAACTTCCAATTGCTAGCCCAGATCCCTAGCCTCATAGCCACCCTACTGTAGAACAGGATTATTTTTTCTTTTGGATTTGTTAAGTATAACTATTTTATAATACACGGTACCAGTCAGAAGTCTGCAACGCAAAAGAAAAGCATTCGACGTGTAAGCATTTTCTCAAAATGGCCTCCTTTTGCTTCGATGACAGTACTGCAGACTCTTTCAACCAGCTTCCAGATGGAGCCACCTGGAATGCTTCTCCAACAGTCCTGAAGGAGTTTTCACAAGTTCTGGGCACAAGTTGGCTCCTTTGATCCAAGTCCTCCCAAACCAACTCTATCAAGTTTAGGTCAGGGGATTGTGTATTGTGGGGGCCAGGTCATCTGTCACAGCACTCCATCTCTTTTCATGTTCACAAGATGATACAGTTCTCACATAACCTTGAAGCATGCTTAAGGCCAGTTTCTTGTTGAAAAACAAGTGGTTCTCTATAGGTGTGTCTATTTTTATTTCAGCCATTCACCTTCCAAAACGGCTCAGGTAGTACAGGTTCTAAGTGCACTTGGAGCCAGTCTCCTAAAGCACAGAGAAGGAAACACCTACATTAAACATTTTAAACCTACTACAACTCAGAGAGAATCAAAAATCTTAGCTACAATCTGAAATTACTTTGATCCTTAGGGATGTGCTCCAAGTAAATTTCTACTCACTAGGTAATTACAGTTACAGACACAGAAATGTTCAAAATTAGCGGTTAATGTCCGAGTATTTCGTGACAAATTCCATCCAAACAATCGTGCAGATTTAAACGGAACCTCCAACTTTTAGCGCTAATTCCACCAGTACGCGTTTTTATGTTGTAAATAGTAAGTATTGTAAGCGTGTACTGTTTGCCGTGGAGTGCCTGTAATTTCGGGTATGAGTGTCGCGTAAATGGTTGGCTTTCATGTTTGTGCGATGGTAGACAGACAGAAAAAGCAGCAACTTCCATTTTTAAATAACTCACTAAAATGCATGGATGGATGGACTGGAGAATAAACTCCGGGTGCTAGACGGGTACTTTAAACGAAAGTACCATCGGATCGGTGTGCATGGGCTGATCTTTTGCCGAAATGGAGCAAAGAGGGAGGGGGAAAAAACTCATATGGATCCCATGGAAATTGTCGTGCCAGATCTCTGCCCCATCTTATCGAGCTCTGAAAACTGGCCCGGACTCGGAGTTGCCAATTTCGCAGCTGGCTGGAGTGAGATTTTCTGCCGATACACGTCTGCACACCCATTCAAACGTATTTGTATGTATGTTACCGGTTTATTACCTCGTAAATAGCCTGTAGGGTTTGCAAACTACCCCAATACCTTTGATGTCTGTAATGTTAGGTTTATAATGCAATCATATAGATTTGCTTGCGTGAACGTGAGAGTCTGAATGCGTGGGAGTTGGGAACCTTGCGGGTTAGATTTAACAAGTTGGGAGTGTGTTATTTTGATATCAAATAAAGAGACACAAACACAAATTCAAGTCAGTATCCTTAGCGGTTTTTGATACATGACTGCTATGATTGCTAATCATGAAACCACAGCCTTAGCCAACCGTTCAGTTTACGTTGAGTGATGACTGTGTTTCACCAAACGAATGCTCACGCGGGATAATCCATAATCTCTAAACCGAAATCCATTCTAATTAACGATTTTTTTTCAAGATTAAAAAAGATGATTCGCCGAACAAGCTGTAAAATCAAATATCTGGTCTCCTTTTTGACACACCTCTATGCATATCTTAATAAATTAATACCTGTTTAATTAATTAAATTCCAGTAAAAACCTTATACAAAGTAAGGTGTTTAGTTTGCCTTTAGTAAATACAACCTCCCAGATTATGGCAGTGATAGTGAGCCTACGCCCCCCCATGACGTCATCGTCCATTGTCACATGACTGAGTTATATATCCTCGCATTGGTGGTTCAGTGGTAGAATGCTCGCCAATCAGATGGTAGCTTTTATTGGTTCATCTGTGCTGTTCAAATTCCACGAGAGACACGGTTAGAATCCGCCTTGTGGTATTATAAAATATGAGATATGTGAGTGAAGAGTATTGCAAATAAAATAAAATTAATTAGTCGTAAATTTAAAAGTTTATTGGATGAATGCTGCTACTCTGAACATGGTAAATTATTACACCAGATTGCAAGTAACTTACTACAAGTTTATTAATTTTATTCCCTTGTTTGTCAAAGTGTGTTTAATTATCATTAATATCTTACAAAGGACTGTTGGTGTACTGCTTAAATAATTAAAATGATCAAATGTGAGAAATTATCATATTATTATTATTATTATCTTCAAATGTGAGATATGTGAGTGAAAACACTGGAAATTAATTGCAACTGTACATTTAAAATTAGATTTTGTAGTTTATACCATATTTTTCAGGTATTCCCTTGTTTGTCAAGGTCTGTTTAATAATCATTAAAGTCCCCCACAAGGATTGTTGATGTACCGCTTAAATAATCTCAACCAACATATTGGAATGTTCTTATGACACAGAACCCAGCTTCGATTCCCGGGCCAATGCAATGAGATTTTGCATTTCAGGAATTTCTGCCAGGGATCATTAAAGTGTATTTTACTACTAATCATGAAACCACAGCCTTAGCCAATCGTTAAGTTTACGTTGTGTTATGACTGTGTTTCACAAAACGAATGCTCATGGACATTACCCCTAATTAATAAAATTCCAGTAAAAACCTTATACAAAGTAAGGTGTTTAGTTTGCTTTTAGTAAGTACAGCCTCTGGGTTTGTGACAGTGATACTGAACCTACACCCCCCAGTGATGTCATCTTCCATTGTCATATGGTTAGGTATCTTCGCATTGGTGGTTCAGTGGTAGAATTCTCGCCTGCCACGCGGGAGGCCCGGGTTTGATTCCCGGCCAATGCAATAATATTTTGCATTTCAAGACTTTCTGCCAGGGATCATTGAAGTGTATTTGACCACATATTTTACCATTAAAGTGTATTTGCCGCTGGAGGGGGACCCCATTTCCTTATGGTTAGGACTGCCCCAGCTCCCAGACTGACTGAGCATTCTAAGCTTAACTATGACTGAATTGCACGTCCAGAGAGCCAGATGTATAAAATCAAGTTTTCATTCAATCCCCATTCTGCCCGGAGGAAGCAGGACTGTGTGGAAGCCAAGGCAAAGGAGCATTAACATACCCCCTCCCTGTGATCCACCAATCACAGGAGAGATCAGCACGAAGGCTTTGTTTTCTACACCAGGACACTCCAGGCTATAAACCAGCACCAGCCAATCACTCATGCTCAACAGCTGCCCTTGGCTGACCTGGTGATGTCACCAGATCTGTGGATCATATGTGTGAACTGTAGTCACATGAGCTGAACCTGCCAGCCGCCTGAAGGGGGCGTGCCATTCGCTGGAATGCTACCTGGCTGCAGGCGCAGTGTCTGGTTGTTGCAGAAGTCGGTGAAGCAGCAGCTCCTCTTGGACACGTTATGGGAGCCGTGACAGAAGAGCTGGCCCGTCATCTCCAACGGGGACAGGCAGGATTTGACGACCTCCTCCTGGCCGTCCACGAGCGTGACCGAGTTCCAGCAGGCCCCGCCCACCCCGGTCTCACACGTGTGGTTGGTGCACAGCTCACACAAGCATTTCAGGCCTGGGAGGGTGGAGGGAGAGCCGAACTGTCTAAGGTCCACACAAACACAGGTTACACATACAGAAATGGGGAGAACCTTTCCTTTTAAAAGTATCATTGTGTATACATGCAGTTATTGCATGCCGGTTCATTAACATTGTACCATCCATCCATCTTAGTAAGTGAATCCAGCACAGTGTCACAGGGAACCTGAAGCCCAGGCAGCACAGGACACAAGGCAGGAGACACCCTGGGTGGGACACCAGTCCTCCATAGTGTAGACACACATCTCCATTCATTTCTATGGGAAAAACCCTAATACCAATGGTGACAACCTTAACCCCTACCCAACCCTAACCTTAACCATACATAACCAAACAAAATACAAAACTGTTGGTAGTTTTTTTCATTGCAGTCACTGATTTTTATAAATTTGAGTTTCCCCTTGTGGGGACCAAAAAAATGGTCACCACATCAAAATAACAGGTTTTTATCACATTGTGGGGACATTTGATACATTTGGAGGGCTTAATACATACATGACCCACCCATACGATCACAATCATGCACTTGGTGATTCAGTGACATGTTTTTGTACTGTAAGAGTACCAGGTGGAAACCTATAGCAAGAAAAATTTAGTGTTTTAAAGGTCAGTCACCGAGGCCAGTGGGGACAGTCCTTAGAGCTACTCCACCTTCAGACAGGCAAACGGGCAAGTTCATGTCCTTAGAGCTACTCCACCTTCAGACAGGCAAA
>JAODKC010000038.1:21267817-21313843 GCA_026777985.1 Mormyrops attenuatus
AAAGCCCCGGGCAACTTAGCTCCCGGGATCATTGGAACACTCAAACCCCTCCACCACGATAAGGTGTCGGCTCCAGGAGGGGCATAAATTAATCCTTACGTAAAAATGTATAATACACAGGCAGTCGTGCATTAATCCTTACGTAAAAACGTATAATACACAGGCAGTCGTGCATTAATCCTTACGTAAAAACGTATAATACACAGGCAGTCATGCATTAATCCTTACGTAAAAACATGTCGCAGGTTCTGGTGCTGCTAACTTTGAATATTGATCAAGTCTAAATATCAGCCAGTAATATCGGCCAAGACTGACACATCGGAATGTTACAGATATCTTGATTTTTAATGAATATCAGCTGATACCGAAATGTTAACCTATATATAGTGCATCTCTAGTAACAGGATAATTACTGCTTAACCTGCCACAATAATCGGAGACACCCCCGGCTCTGATGTTCTGCTGGACGTCCTAGCAGGGACTACAGATGAATTCATACACATGCCAGTGTTATCGGCTTTTCTGCTGTCCCTACCAAATTATAGGTCCAACCTTATATTCTGTATCACCCACTCCAAAAGAAAACAGGAAGCGTCAGTTTGGGCTGTATTCAAGTGTGAAGTCGTTTCCTGGTCAGATATCGTTTGATGTGGTGCAGGGTCACATTACAGCTGACGGTAGGGTGGTAGCTAAACATCTGTTTTAGTGGTTTTCCCAATAAATACAAATGAGCTTTGATGTGTTGAGACAGTCATTCGTGATTCAGAAGACAAAGTCTATCTATAATGTTTCTCCCTCACCCACAACCTCCTGACCTGTTTGTTAACTATCTGTGATTATCAGATTAGGAGGAAATATTTCAGCAGTTAGTTAAGCCAGGAAGTAAAAGCACTGGTACAGAGTGCAATCATCAAACGGGTCTGTTCTCTCAAGCTTATATATGTTTACTTGATGTGGCACAAATAATATAGTATTATGCTATTACTTAAGTATTAACCACAAACTATGTTTGTTCATCATTAATGAATTGTGATCCATGTTATATCTCAAGCAGTTACTATATTTGTTACTATATCTGTTAATTCTGTAAACCTTTGTGAACTACTGAAGGAACAAGTAATGGATAACACAAGTGAAATAGTGATCTCATGTTTGTTCACCATTAATGAATCATGACATCTTTTATCTCAAGTAGCAACTATATTTGTTCATAATTTATTCATGATTCGCACTTCAGTAATAACTGAGTTATTACTAAGTATTTGTGCCCCATCAAGTAAAGTATTACCATATCTGTTAATCGTATGATAAGGATGATTTACTGCCTATTTACTGCCTATTTTTATTGGAATTATCGGAAACTGCTGCATTAAATTAAATGACTGTCATGACCGCCGGGACGAAGGACGTGGGGGGGCAGGCGTGGTGGAGAAACAAAAGGAGGTTTATTAAACTTGAAGAACAATGACTGGAAAGAAACGGGGGTCATGGGGGATCAAAACAGGAGGACTGGGCACAGGCAACGAGATTACACGACATGAATGACCAGACTAGTGAGGAAAAGACAAAAAACAGACACTTAAATACCTGGACTAACGCAAGGCAAAAAGCATCAGATGTGGCCCATCAAGCAGACGTGCCGGGCAGGACGTGACAGCGACTGGCAACAGCGGGAGAGAAGCCTGATCAGACGTCCCACCCTGTCTGACAGTCAGTATCCTCAGAATCCAACAGAGCCGATAGGTAACAAGCTAAGAAAACAATCACACCTACAGCCCCACCTCCTTTAGTGCTCTGATTAGTGGGGCAATTCTGCATACACATCTTAGAGATCTGTCAATCATTATATGCAAACATTGTCAATAGCAGGGAAATTCTTACAGTGAGCTCTGAAGCAAATCATTCCTCTAAGTCAGGGGCGGCCAATCCTATCCCCAAAGGGCCGGTGTGTGTGCTGGTTTTTGGGGTAACCTTTAGGTCAGCTGTTCAAACCCAGGTGTGAGGACTCTTCAGCCAATCAGTCTAATTAGTAATCTAATTAGGCATTTGCAGCGAAAACCCGCACACACAGTGGCCCTTTCTGGATAAGATTGCCCCCCCCCTGCTCTAAGTAAGCAGCCCCAAAGAGATGTCATCCCATGGCCATGATGTTAGTAAATCACAAGAAACCCTACAACCAAAGACCCCCCCCAAAGGCTGGGGAACAGGCACATCTGAGCAACCCTTTCTTGTGGAAAGCCAATTTGAAGTGCCAAGCACATGAGGTGCCACTGAACTAAAGAGCAGAAACACCAGAGCTGAGATTCACAGTACGGGAAAAAAGATGCCGAATACTAATTGAGGAAACAATAGGAATTATAACGTGTGAACGAAAGAATTAGTGACACTCTTGGGTGGTTCAACTCCAACGAATCACCATCAGAGGCAGCTCTGGCTACATTTCAGGATACAATTTGAAAATAACTGACTTGCTGGTGCTTGAAATACCATCTCTGCTGTTGTATCCCAACTATCAAATTATATTGCATAATGGGTTGCAACTTTCACCACTAATGAAAAATAAGGCATGACATTTTGGTAACTGAATTACCTCAAAAATGTAACAAGAAAAAAAAAACGTTATATTGTATAACAGTGTGCTCCGAATGGCTGATGGATATACACAGCTGAGGCTCAGATATTCATATAATGTCTATAATGATAATAGCACCAAGTGGCATTTTTCCTTAAATGCTGAGTGAGCAGGACAAAGGTTTGGGGGCAAATTTGCTAAATCAGCAATGCAGAAAATGTACTAGTATGATATTACAAAATTGTTGCCACCATTGAAATGAACTCCATGAAAAACATAAAAATATGGTAACTTTTGAGGTAGCATAGTTGTCAATATAAGATATTTTATTGTAGTACATGACATTTCGAACATGTCAGGAGCTGGTGTACCAGGACAGGAGGGTAGAGAACTTCCCCACCCAACAAGGAACATTCCCAGAACCAATGCTATGCGAGAGTCGTCCCAAAGTTGGCAGAGAACATTCTTGCTGTAACATTAATGGAACATTATTTCCAAATTTTATATTTTAACAAGTTCTGTCAATGTCAACACGATAACATTACCTGAACATCCCTTTAATGCTAAACGCTAACAACTAATGTTGAAAAATATTGCTTTATAATAAAATTGTTTTAGAAAAGTCCAATATGTGTATACTCCTTAATACACTGTCCAGCCTCAAACCCATGACCTTAGCGGCATATAGCGACAGTGTTACCCCCTGCTCCACCCGGCCCTTCAGTCGTGTTTATATTATTATTCTTAGTTGTAGCAGTAGTTGTAGTAGTGGGATAATGTTCTGGGAATGTCAGGAAAACTGGACACTTTGAATGTTTCCATACCTCATTAATTATAAGTTTCAGTAAACATTCCAAGAAATTGTTATTGGGGCATACTTTAAAGTAGACTATATATGATACTGCACTGAAATGAAAAAAAGTAATGGTTCCTGACTCATCCTTGCATATCATGCTCTACAAGTGACAATCATGCATTAACATACTATGGCAAGGTTACAAGAAATCCATCGCTTCATACCTGATCTAGCAAAATCCTTGGTCTATCATTAACTAGCAAGGAGTTCTAAACCTCAAGATAGAAGAAACTTTTAAAAATGAATATCTTGTAAATTAAGTAGGTGCCAAGTACGTACTGGGAGGGTCTGTGCCTTTAAGGCTCCCAACCCTAACGAGGAAAATTACATGTATAATGTTAGGAGTTTTGTCTGCTGTTACAGATACAAAAGCAGCACATCGCAGTAAGATAGCGGAGTTTAATGCATGCAGCACACCGTAAATCAGATTCATCCTCTTATAAATCCTGGATACATAACGCTAAGTCAGAAAAACCAGGAACCGCAACCGGACCAAAACAAACTCACGGGGAACACGCAGATTTATTTTCGATGTCAGTATCGTCGTCATCAGCAACGACATACATCCACTACACGGATGGGGTTGGTTACTCATACAGAGAACTAACCAACTGATGTTAACAGGGTAGCACCACAAATTACGACACAATAAAGCCGGAGATAGAGAATATAAACACACACATGGCCATGATAAAACGATTTTCAGTTCAAGATGTCCATGTGCACTGTTTGTAAAGTACCATAACGTCAATGTTCATTTGATGAACCATCATTCCATAATAATTTATAAATGCATGTTGATATGAGTCATTGTAAATCTATACTGGGTGTTTTACCTACTAATGTGTTTGAGAGCAACGTAACAGTACTGTAAAAACATCTTGAGCTGTATGCCACTCGGGGCCCTCGGAGATCACGCCTCAGGCACGTTCAGCTGTGGCTACTTCGTACTACAGAAACTCTAGCTTCAGTTATTCAGTCGCATATTGCATGTGTATTTGTGGTTGTCCAGGTTCACAACAGATCAGTCACATACGGCATTGGAATACTCCAACAATGTGCCACGTAGTGTCTGGAATAGATGGATGGAATGATAACAACAATAATAATAATAATAATGTTGTTATTATTATTATTATTATTAATAATAATAATAAGAGTATTCTTATTTGCTTATTAAGCAGCCTTTCCCTGGCAACAGTAACAACCTCAAGGCAGCCCCTGTTGATTCTGTCCAAGCCGGTTTTGTTTTCCCTAGTGATCCACATAAAAAATACATTGGCGACCCAGTGAGGGCGCGCAGCTTACCTGTGCAGATCTGCGAGAGCGACACGGCGATCAGCGCTGCGGCTGCGGCTGCGCGCCTCGGACGGACCATGGCAGGAAGCTCATCTACTCATCTAGGGAAGCGCTGCGTTTTATCCGCACTTCAATGCACACGATGCCTTTGAAACGAAAAATACCTTTTATCCCCCTTGTCTCGCATTACTCTACGGGAAAAACAAGCAGGGAGATGAACACGCAAAAGGACACATGGCCCGCCCCCGAACGGGGCTGACCGACGGGGCACCAAAGAGGATTAACCTCCTCATCCTTCGCGCATATCACACATGACCGCGCACTCCTGCGTGATATTTCGACCGACTTTCTTGGACTTTTTAGTAAGAACTATTCTGAGTAGCAGAGGTGCAGAAATTCTGCCGAAAAACACGAATGTCGAGTTTTCACTTGGCTTTTCAGCGATCCGCATTGTCAGGATTACAGACCCTGATCACTCACGTGAATCCTATCGTCATGCCGAAGGACCCATAAAATCTAAAATCACGGAAATTAAAATCAGAGTCAGACGCTCTTGGGTCTACGTTTCTAAGAAGTAAATTTGGCTATGTTATGGTGATTTGTGTTTAGAAAGTAAGTTACACCAAGTCGAGACCCGGGAAGTTCTAGTTACGCATCTCACCATAAAATTGTCAGTAATTGTAATACCTATCTACTGTTTGAAAAATATGAAAGTCTTAAAACGTCTGCTTATAACGTGAACCAGCCATGATCGATTATTCAAGCGACGACAGTCTCAAGTCATTTGTTTACAGTACCGAATATAGGTTATTCTGCATTTACTGTAGACTATTATATCTTAGAATTGCTCCAAACCATGTTCCAAAAATGAATCCAAACATGTCAGTCCAGTTACATATATATGTTACTTGCCTTTGTACTGTTATCTAATTATTGAAAATCCCAATATTTGCAGTATCAGGAGGAACTGAAATAATCCAAAAATAGCGGAGCAGGGGTGACCGGTTTTATCCAGAAAGGGCTGTTGGTATGCAGGTTTTCGCTGTGACTCCCTAATTGGATTACTAATTAGAGGACTGATTGGCTGAAGAGTCCTCAGACCTGGGTTTGAACAGCTGACCTAAAGGTTATCCGAAAAACCTGCATTCACACTGGCCCTTTGAGGATAAGATGGAATAGGTGTTCAAAGGTGAAATCCACAGTTGTGGGTGGGATTCAAATCCATAAATCTGGTGGTGTGATGTGACATATGTGTCCTGCGATGGACCGGCATCCCATCCAGGGTGCACCCCAGCTCTGTGCTGCTTGGGAGAGGCTCCTGGTGACCCTCACCAGGATAAGCAGTTACAGGATGGATGATACTAACCTGCCCCAAACTCTTGTCTCCCCTCACCCCCCCCTTCCTCCCCCAACTAATTTGGTTTATTTAAGAGCTCTGCCTATCAGCAAACGGTTCTGGTGTTTGTAGATAAGAAGTCAGTTTAAAAATGAAAACATCAAGGCCGAAAGTAGAGTAAGATTCAGGACCACATCACCTTTTAGTGTTAGCTGTTAAGTTTATTATTAAAATAAAGTGTAACAATATGCAATTGCAGGAACAAGAGAGCCGTACACATGAATGAATTTCCTGCTGACTAATATGTGTGGCTGTCACTTGTACAGCTCATAATTCCCAAACTGAACATAAACACCAGTATGCTATAAAAGTAAATAAATAAAGCAGCTAACTGTTTGTTGAAATGTTCCTCCAATTTAATTAATAGAAATCACTACATATTATAAAACATAATACTTTCATTTTACAACATTTTGGGTTAAGACAATAGACCTTTACAGAAAGAGCTTTTGCTCCCACGCAGAATCATTGGCTTTTCTGTATATTAATTTCCTTGATTTATTTCTTCTCTGCTCAGCATTTGTGCTGATTAAAGCTTATCGTGATACAGTGCAGGAACAGGAGAGCTCTGACGTGTCTGTGACACCGTGTAGCGGACATCTGTAATAGCCACAGGCTCCTTGTTTTGCTGCATTTAAGATATTACAGGTTTCAGTTAAAAACAGACCCCCATAATAGCTGTAAACACTGGCAGAGGTGAGGCTGTTAAGGGTCTCCACATACTCTTTATTCAGCTAAAAAGATTGTGAGGATTAGCTTCCTGTTTTTTGGGGTCCAGGACTGATTCTGGAATGCTCCTCAGAAGAGTGCAAGATAGGAATGGAGGCTGGTTGTGCAGCAGCATAAATCCATATTGCTGGAGGAACCATTTCTGAACGTTCCTGGAAATTAAGTCATGGTGAGAAAGGCAGCTCTAAGGCGTTTCTTCCTTGAAGAACAGAACGGTTACTATGACTTCACCCCTCAGAGGATCGGCAGTCTTCTGAATGCCCTCAAAGCGTCCTTTGGATGCCACAACATGTCCTGTTGGGTTCTTACGACAAATAAGGTTTGCCGCCACACAGAAGCGTGGGAAGCCTCCCCAGCCACGCCTCTCGTCTTACTGCCCCGTGACGGCGCGGGGGGGGGGGGGGGGGGGGGGGGGGGGGGGGGGGGGGGGGGGGGGGGGGGGGGGGGGGGGGGGGGGGGGGNNNNAGAAGCTTGGGAAGCCTCCCCCGCCACGCCTCTCGTCTTACGGCCCCGTTACGCCCCCCCGTGACCCCCCCCCCCCCTCCCCCAGCAGACTGCCAGAGGTCTTTGGTGTCTCCTTCTTGGAGGAAACTCAGCAATCTGAGTTGATTTTGTCCAGCAAGTTGTTGATCTTTGTCAAAGTCTTTTTAATGCGGAGAGCGGTCAGTCTAGCGGATGGATTCCGGTACCAGCACTCCTTCATCAGTTTTGAGATAGCCATTAATGTCTGGAAAACACAGGTAAGAACACCCATCAATTCAAGCCTTCACTTTATCTGTAATTTAAAGGACAACTCATTTAAATATGCTCAGGCTCTCAACGACAGACATTTTCAGGTTTCTGAAACACGATGGGGTTCTGGGTTGGATCTACTCACCGGGTCCGAGGACCACCGGTTGGGTACGTTGGGTCTCTGTTGGTCTATGCACACTAGCTTCTTCATGTCCTCGAAGCTGGGGTCACTGGGCACCACATCATAGAAGGGCGGTTTGTAGTCTTCCACGATCCCTGAGTGGAAGGGACCCAGAGAAATAGAGGCATGTCATGGAAAGGTCCTCCCGTGTGCACAGAAACAGTCAGGGGACAGATCTAAAGGTCTGCTAGAAGAGGGTCTCTGCAGCAAAATGGTTGGCAATATAGTTAAACTCACAGCTGAACCATAATGTAGCAACAGCTTAATCTAGCAGTCAATATTAGCATAAAAACCAAATGAATTACAGAGCCCTTAATTTACTCCATCCATTAGCCTGAATAAATAACGGTATTTAAACCTTTAAATCAGGCTGCATCCATCCCCACACAGAAAGTCTACGGCGGCCACAGGAGGACAAAAATCACCAACCATTGCTGACAGTCCTCCTGGCGATCTCCCACAGCACCAGGCCGAAAGCCCAGATGTCCACCCTCTTGTAGGACTCAAAGCAGTCCGTCTGGATGCTGTCATCCAGAATCTCGGGCGCCATGTAGCGCTTGGTGCCCACTTTCGGGTTATTGCCCACGTCCAGCTCGTTGGTGTCCTGGAAGTGCATCACGGCCAGGCCTAGAAGGCGATGGGTAACAGGAATTACCAGGCACAGCTACAAGGTCAACATGACACTGCAGCAGAAAGCGGTGGGGGGGCATAATTAACAGGAACGCAAAGGGGCAAATGCCTCATTCGTCCTCTCGCTCTCTCTCTTGGCATCAGGCAGAAGATACAGGGCAGTCAACCCTACCAGACTTAAGAACAGAAAGAAAGCACCACACCATTTATTAACTATGGTTAAATATTACATGTCTTGGCTTGTGTTTTGTTTGCTATCAGAGTTGCCAACTCTCACGCATCTGGCGCGACTTACGCTTTCAGACTCTCATGCTCATAGAAGAGATCTTACGGCAAATATATATCATTCCGTTATAAACCTAAAATTAGCTACATCAGATGGTTTGGGGGTAGTTTGCAAACCCTACAGACTATTTACAAGGTAATGAAACATACATATAAATGCCTGTGCAGACTTATCTCAATGAAAATTTCACTCCAGCCAGATGACCAAAGTCGGAGACCCTAGTTACTATCCCAATCTCATTGTAGTCGTGTACAATGACAAAGAACTGAAAATTACATCTCACACACACTTTTAAGCTCACTTACGCTGCCTTAATTGAAACACTTCTTAACTGCGAAGTTTCTGTAAACGGGGGGGATGACCCAAATGTACTTGGGTAACTTTTGCTATCGCAAGCCACAATCTTTTCCCCAGGCTGCATTTTGAGCTGAAACCAATACAGTAGTTTTTACTTCCCTACTGCCCCCTTGTGGCTCCACCATGAAAGTATTTAAAATACAAACATCCATCATTATTGTTGATCCTGAAATTAACATGGTAATCGTAGTTGTGCCCTCCTGTTTACTCTACAGGTCTGTCGTCACACTATATCTGCTTAAATGTGCTGTACTAACATTGCATGGATGGTTTCTGTCCTTAGTCTGTTCATAATTGTTGACTTTGCGTCAGAAGCACAGCTCTGATCAGCTCAGGAACAGACCAGAGCACTTCTACGCTGAACAAACATGTTAGAGGTAACATTTTAAATGACACATCAATATCTAACCTTGGAGGCACTCATTGACTGTTACACCATCCCCATTCACCTAAAGAATCGCAGAATCTGGTGGAGGGTGTAATGAAGGGGCAAGGTGGGGTGAGGTACAGACTGCAGATTTCTACCAATCATAAGTGTGCAGGACATTAACTTTTAAGTTATGGATGTAGATGTTCTCCAATAGTAGGTAGTTATGAAGGTCTGCTTCATTTCCGGCATTGCTAATATTTCATGCTCATAGTCAGAATTGAGATCTGTCCCTCTGTCCCTCTGTCCCCCGCTGCGCCACACTTACCCAGGTCGGCGATGCAACACTGACCCGTCTTGTTTACCAGGATGTTCTTGCTCTTGAGGTCGCGGTGGGCGATGGCCGGCTTGCCCTGTGTGCCGAAGATCTCCACGTGGAGATGCGCCAGGCCGCTGGCAATGGACAGCGCCATCCGCAGGCAGCCGACGGCATCCAGCGTGCTGAGCTGCAGGTAGTCGTACAGCGAGCCCGGCTCGTGGAAGTGAGTGATCAGCCAGAGCTGCGTGCTGGAGTTGCGGGACGTCATGTCCGACGCGATGAAGCCTGCGAGGCACGGAGCCAGCCAGCCGGGTCAGACCACGCCTTAAAAGAGCCTTAAATATCCAACTTCAGAACAAATAAGCGATGCCATAGAACCAATTTAACTGATCACATGATCTAAACACCACTGGAGTTTATATGCCCCGTTGCATGCTAACCGCACACAGGCTAACTGGGCAAACCCTAACAGGGCAAATGCTGAACGCCACAGATGCACGTTGCCTCACCAAGGATGTTCTCGTGCCTCAGCAACACCGTGTTGTAGATCTCAGTCTCCCGAAACCAGGACTTCTCGTCCCGGGAGGAGAAGATCTTGACGGCCACATTCTCGCCCTGCCACTGGCTCCGCCATACCTCCCCGTACCGCCCCTTACCTGTGGTGGGGGCAGGAAGTCAGACGGGCTGTTCAGGTCAACTGATATACGTAGATGGATAGATACCGACCTGGTCTCTTAGTAATGAAAGATTGTTTGAAATGGCCGAGAGGTAGGCCCTGACCCCTGTCGTCCAATCGCTTTGCAGAGTGCAGGAAGGGATAAACCCTCAAAATATACATTTATATTTATTATACATTATAGTTTTTTGATGCACTACAGGGTCTCACAGAGCTTAGAGCCTAAGCGAGAGTATGAGGAACAAACAGGGACACCAGGAAGAAATGGAGAGGACATTCAAACTCCACACACACACACACACACACACACACACACACACACAGCCAAGGGTGAGAATCAAAGTCCTGCAGGTGTGAGGCTACAGCGCCACCTACTGAGCGCCACAAGTAAAACTTTCCCTGCAGGATGTGAAAATGATCATGCTGCAGTCTGCCAGGACGACGGGGACACTGACCCACGCACTCGTTGAGTGTGATCTGCCGGGCGACAGTCCTCTGGACCAGGAACGGGAGTCCGGAGCCACTGCCTGAAGTGCAGGAGTGGTCCAGCAGGTCCTGCGAGGGAAGCGGAAGGGCATCAGCAGACCGGCCAATCACGAGCCAGACATCCTTCATGGCTGTACATCATGCTGTACATCAAAGGCAACTCATCACCGACTCTTGACCTTGCTATTTCCTTTGAAAACTCTCTTATTGTCCCCTCAAAAAACAGTAAGACGTCTCGGTGTCACTCTGGATGACGAATTGTCATTCTCATCACACATTAGCAACCTGTCCAGGTCCTGCAGATATCTTCTCTACAGCATTAGAAGAATTCGTCCCTTTCTCACGACAGACGCTACTCAGCTACTCGTCCAATCCTTGGTCATCTCCAAGTTGGACTACTGCAACTCCCTTATGGCTGGACTTCCACCGAAGGCAACAAGGTCACTTCAGCTGATCCAGAATGCAGCTGCGAGACTCATCTTTAATGTTTCTAGATTCTCGCTCACCACACCTCTTCTAAGGAACCTGAACTGGCTCCCTGTGGCTGCCCGCATCAGGTTCGAATCCCTAACAAGACTGGAACAGCTCCTCACTTGGCAAAACTGATCAAGAATCGTGTAACTTATCGTCCTCTCAGAGCTTCAAGCACTGCTCGTCTGGAACCACCAACACTTAAGAGGACGACATGCATCAAGACTTTTTGCAATGTTGGCGCCTCAGTGGTGGAACGACCTTCCTCTTGCTGTAAGAACGGTCGAGTCCCTCGCTGTCTTCAAACATCACCTGAAGACACACCTCTTCAAGGAGTACCTAGGAGACTAATACCCCTCTTACTGTCCACTCTCTCTCCATTAAAAAATAATCTCACTAACAATGTTTGTCAGTTTTTCCCTAACGAGTTTTTCATACAACGCACTTAGCGGTAACTTTGGTTTCAGTGACAGCTGTTGAATTTAGGTCTAGCTTATAGATCGAAGAACAGTCATGGACTACAAGGCACTGTTGTAAGTCGCTCTGGAAAAGAGTGTCTGCTAAATGCCGTAAATGTAAATGGAAGCGTGGTGATGATGGTAGGGCAGGAGACAATGACTGGAAAAATGGACATTGTATGCAAGCGGGCGGTGTAACTGTCACATCTAAAATCCGCCCCGAATTTTCGCTGCAAACGAAATTCCTCATGGGTGAAAAACAACTCTACCATGACTGCCTCCTGTGATTAGTGGGTGGACGAGAGATCTGATTAAATCCATCGCTCGCACTCCAAAGGCGCTTGGTGTTATGCCTTGTCTTTATATCCACTCTCTACACGAGATTACAGGCCAGCCCCTGCCAGTAGGCTGTACCTGCCACAAGAGTGCGCTGCTGCGCAAATAAACGGGAAGAAGGCCAGACTAAAATCTGACTAAAAAGGCAGCTAAAAATTTGAAGAGGAGATTTCCTGGAGAAGAACCCCCCCCCACCGCCCCCATACACACGCCCAGGAGGTCTGTCCCATCGGAGTTAAAGCATGCCTGTAATGAGAGGGTTAGGCGTGACATGGCCGGATGCAGGAAAGTAAAAAAACAAGCGGTTATTCTGCAGCTGTGCGGAGGAACAAACATACACAGCAGGAGGCAGCATCACTGGCAGCAGGAGGGAGTGAGAGGGGGACAGAGAGAGGACAGGGGGCCCTAAAATCCGGCCCAGAAGTCCCGCCAGCATCAGCATAGCCCCCATGGACGAGGCCCCAGACAGCTGGCAGAGGGTCCGCATGTAACAGGACGTAAACGTGGGAGACGCCCCCAAAAACCCCCATCCCCGGCTCACCGCCAGCGTGCTCTCGCCCACGTTGGACGCCACGATCCCTTCGATGGCACCGTACTCTGCGTCACGGGACGCCAGCCGCTCCATCTGCTTCTGGTGGATGCGGCGAAAGACCAGGACGGCGACGGACGAGAGGACGACCAGGACCACCACGGGGGCCACCACCACCAGGGCCAGCGAGGACATCCCGTCACTCAGGCCACCGGGGGGCTCCCCTGAGCAAGTGGGAAGAAGGAGGGGGGGACAGAGTCAGAGTCACTCCATACACCACCCTGCCCTGCCAGGGAGAACTCAGAAATCAGCCTGACGCAAGACGGCTCAGATCATCGGGCCAAACACACGCTAAACCTGTCACGTTACCGACAGGATCAGTGTCACACGCTTCACGCCAAAGCGCCTGGGACATGACTGTGTCCAAAGGATGGAGAATCAAGAGAAAGACAGGAATACAGGACCAGGAGCAAGAAGACTGCACTAGAAGCCTCTTTAATAATGTTCCTTTCATTATTAACCCAGAAATCTTGTGTCAGGTGAACACACTGGCTACATCCCCAAACCCTCATTTGCACCCCCCTCCCTGGCTACCTTTCCTTCGCCCCGAAAGCGTTTCCGAATTCCAGGTGTTGTCCCAGTACCTTAGGAAATGAGTCACTGAGGGTCGATTTTCACTCAAATGTCGAGACTACCCTTGGTGACACCCACGCATTACTTGGCTGAGTGGGATTTATACATAGAAGCAGAGCATGGCAAGTCATCGAGGATGCAAGTGTGTCCCGATAGCGCTTTCTGCTCATGCTACCTTCCTCGCTCACTCACTTGTTCCTTCCTTCGAGAACTTTAGACAGCGAGTCGGCAAGGGAGGGAGCGAGGGAGCTGTCAAAAAATACTTTCAGGATGTAGCCAGCGGCTTTAAGAATGCATTAATAAATTGGACAGAAAGGTCCGAGCCAATTGGGTGTGTGCATTGTGGGGGCGGGCTTACTCTGAACGGGCAGCTCAACGCTGATGTTGTGGTTGCACAGGTGTCCCTGGCAGCACTCCACCACCTGGCCAGCAGAGGGCGGTGTCCTGCAGGTCATGCGGCCCTGCTCATACACGCGAAAGCAGCCCTTCAGGTAGAGCCGCGTGCCGCCGCTCAGTGTCACCGACGAAAAACACTGCTGCCCCCAGCAGCGGGCGCTACTGACGCATGAGCGGCCCTCGCACACACACTCATGTTCCCGGGGGGAGGGCTTCTCTTCTGGGGGGGGGCACAGGGAGAGGGAGAGCGGTGAGTAAAGGGCACCAGCAACAGAACTACATGTCCTTTGGTGAGGTGGAGCCTCAACACTCAAAACAGACAGACACACAGGAAAAACAAACAAACACACACAGGAAAAACACATATACTCTCTCTTTGGGAGAAGACGAAACAAATCCAAGAAAAGTTTCAAACAGGTCATACTGGGAGAGGAGATTTGTTCCCTATCCACAGAGGGTGTAGGATCACCATCCAGCTTGGTACCTGGGGGCATGACTCTAGTTGAAGATGCAGCCACAGTAGAAGGACCGTCCCTGATACACAGACACCTTCAGCGATGTGGACATTGCAGTACCTTCCCCACGCACTCGCTGCTCACCTCTGAGTGGGACCTCCACGGTCAAGTTGGCATTGCAGAGCCGGCCCCGGCAGCATTTCACCACTAGCTCTGGGGAGGCGGGGCCTCTGCAGTCCACGCCCCCGTCCTCTGTCCCCACCACGCATCCCTTCCGGTGCGTCGCGGTCCCATTCGAGACCAGGAGGGCAGAGAAGCACTGCGGGCCGAGACAGCGCGCCCCAGTGGCACACACTGGACCTTCGCACACACACTCGCTGTTCCTGGGTTGGAGCTCCACCTCCTTGCCTGGGTGGGGAGGGGGACAGGGGATGTGCAGAGAGCTGAATCATCCATTCGTCTGCCCACAGAAAAATGTGGGAATTTTCCCCTGCCGTGATTTAGCACAGGGCACGCTAAGTGCCGGGAAAGACGGAGGAAGGTGCATCCTGCACCCCCACACTGACGAAACGGCTCAGGGCACCGCGTCACGGCTGTGAGAGGTAATGCCTTAAAGATCTGATTCTCCACTAAAAATAAAACTTAAAAACAAACATTGGCTCAAATACGGGAAAAAGCCTTAAAATACGCTCTGTGGAGCTTCAACAGGCTACTCGGTGAGAAGTGCCAGGCCAAAAGTCCCCTGCGGTGTGGGCCAGGACACGACACACAACCGGGAATCCAGAACGGAGCAGAACTTCCAGACAGGCAGTCAGAGTTAGTCTCGCTTAAGCAGACAAGTGGAGCTTCAAGGCTTGGGGGTGGGGGTTTGGGTCAGCCCAAACAGGACTTACCTTCCAAGCTGGGAGAACTTAACACCAACGTCAGCAGAACCACGAAGACCATGATGCCATGCAGCATCACAGACCTGGAGACGGGGCAAAAGGAATCAGAGCTTATTAATAAAAAACAAACCGCAGAAACCAAGCTCGTCGCGCATCCAGCTCCTTCTCCACGTCCAGGACGCCTCAGAATATTTCTGTCTTCGGCACAGGAGGAACGCTGGTGCAGTCTGAGGAACAATCAGGACCAGACAAAAAAAAAACAGCCGTGTTTTCTCAAAACAACAGCTCGAACCCACGGGGCCTGCGGCGAACTGACGGCAGACGGTCGCCGAACACACCGGGCTTCCAGTCAGACAGAGATGACGGACTCCGCACTCTGAGACGGCATTCTGAGCATGAGAGCGCACCCTGCGGGTGGGGGGCAGGCTGGCGGTGCATGGGGAGGACTCTCACGCGGAGATAAAAGGCCGCTCCGTCGCCAGCGGAGAGTCAACACCAAGTTTGAAGCGCTCAGCCCAAGTGGATGGCATGCGGCTCCGTTGTCCCGGCAACACAGCGCCGAGCGGAGGGAGACCAGTACGCTCCCATTGGCTGGGGGAGCAGCGGAAGGGACGGCAGGCCCCGCGGGCGCGAGGGGCGTGGGAGGAGAAAGAGGAGGAGGACATGCAGGGAGCCCGACAGAGAGGATTTCGCAGCAAAATCAGCCCGTTATTCCTGTTCTTGGAGGCTGGCTAAGAGGGTAAAATCTTTGATGAATACATTACACGTGTCTCCCCCCCCCACCCCGCCCCCAAACAGGATCCGAGGCCTGCTTGGCAACACGCAGAATAGGGACCATCGCTGGGGCTGGGCCTGCCTCACCCCTCCATAAGCTAAGGACATGACTGACCACAGGCTACTCACATCGCCTCCATGTGGTCCTCAGTGGCGTCACACCTGGGTGGTTGAGAAGGGGGGGGCTGGCGTCGTGCAAGATCCAGAACTTTCCAGCCCGTCTAGTCCAAATAAACCAATACCACATTTTCCAGAAGGTTGCAGTTTGTCACTGTTAAACAAAGTCAGGCCACTTCTATCATGCATGGTGCCAAAATGTTTGCCATTTGTCACAGCCAGGATCTTTGGGGCTGCCTGGAGCAGGAGGGCGCTCATTCTCGCATTCGGAGCCTCGCCTCAAAAGTACGTGCGGTGGGGGCATATAAATAGCTTTCTATCCGCAACCCATCCGCCACACCAACGGAAAAACGCATAACGAGCAAGGGCTGCAGGGTTCAGAACAACATTCCTGTGTGTACTGTCAAAAACCGCAGCAGAACGGTGTCTCCCATCATGCACCACTCTCGGGGGGGGATGGTCTGCAGGGCGCCACCCCCTCCTCCATTCATCCCCGTCCAGTTTTCCCTGTCATACTGGAGGCAGCAGTGGCAGCATCGTGTCTCCAGCCGTGTCTCTACATCCCAAGCCGAGGAGGCGGAGCAGAGATTGGACAGATCCCTCAGGCGGAAGGGGGCGAGGGGCACCGCCTGGGGGCCGCACGGGAACCACCAAGGCCCACGTCACACCCCTGAACCGAAGCTAAAGTTGCACTGGGATGAAAAATTCCAGAATTTTGGCAGTTTGGAATGATGTGAGAAATCCAGCAGCCTGACAAGAGAGGCATAAACGGGCCACTCTGAAGCACAGAAGCTGTTCTTATAAAGGAAAGGAGGGGAATGAGACGGTGCCCCCTTCCTCTCTGGAGGAGTCGTTGAATCATTGGTCCGAGGGGGCGCCGGAAGGCGGAGTTAGATCGCTGAGGCCTGGCCGTCTGCTTGCGCCTTGGAAGGGGCAAGGACACACAGATGGTGCCCTACACGAGTTTTTTTGTGTATATATGGGGGGAGGGGGTGGTCTCACATGCCAATACACCATCTATCCTCCTGAACAGGCACAGAAGACCATCCCACCCCCATCTGGAGAAGACCATGCTCTGCTTCAACAAACACACATAAAAGAGTGAATTCTGAGGGACACCGGGTACCCAGTAAACAAACTGGCTGAGGGTAAGCTGAGTTTTAATAAGCAAAACTACACTGAGAAATGACTGAAATAACCTGCACGTCATATATTATAAAACCATACTGGCAATTAATATAGCAAACACTGATAGGACTCAGTATTGTCATAATCAATAACGCATAATAATATTCATAATTTATTCATTAGGGGTGTGACTCGCTGACCTCAATGCAAAATGATTCAATTAACATTATCGTGGGAACAATTCTATCATGTTTTGATTATTAGACTATTTTGATAATGTTTTTTAACTTTATGGAAAAAATATTAAATATTACTATGGGTGCTTAATTAGACACTATTAATGCAATACAAACAAAGCAGAATCTCAGAACATTCATTTTCATTGTTATTTTAAACAGGGCGAACACACCTGTATAAAACTGTCAAAAGGCCAGCGACTGAACCATACAGAAAGGAAAACAAACATTAAGGAAGCATTACCTGATTTTAGCGGGAGTGACACTTGCCAGGCTGGCTGGCGCAGGTTAGCAGAATGGCGTTACATCGTTTTTTTTATTCTGTCAAAAATGAAACCTCTACAGAACAGATTTAATAATCAATTCTAAAGATGTCGGGGCCCGGTACTCTGAGACCACCTCTAAAGGATGAACGAGCCGCGAAGTCCCATATCCTCCGCTACGGAAAAATGCAATCATCTCCAATATTTCCGTAGTTGTCTCTTTAGCTCTGGTGCTGCTACCTTAGAATACTGATAAAGTTTAATTAAATCAGCCAAGACTGACACATCGGCCCGATGCTAATGTCATAATTTTACTGAATATTGGCCGATACCGATATATTAACCAATATGTCTAAGGCAAACATCACTTTTTACTTAGCTAACTAATTAGCTACCTCAGGGTCTTAATCATTGCTACTGCAGCTTGCAAAAAGTTATTGGCCACATAGTCATAGCGCAAAGATTCTGAACCATTACACAGAGTGTTTTGTGTGAGTTTCCCAAAAGTGTCGTGGCTCAAAGATCATGAGACAAGGCATCCATCATGAATACCACCGAACATTCCCGTCATCCTATGTTTTGGAAATTTGCATGTCGACACTGCTACCTGTGGCACGTCAATATGAGAGCGCACAACATGGTAGTAGAAGGATCTTTATTTTATCCCCCCCAAAAAAGAGATGGAGGGGCTGCCTTTAGGAAGGCATTCTCCAGAGGAAATGGAAGCAAGTCTCAGCAAAGGAAACACCCCTGGAGAAAGTTAAGTAACTGAAGAAAATAACCATCAATCCATCCACCCATCATCAATCCATCCACCCATCCACCCATCCATCCTGGTCAGGTTCACTTGGAGCCTGGAACACCTTCCAGGAACCAGAAAGGAGCAGTACAGCCCAAACAGGTTGCCCATACTGCAGACCCTGTGTCTGCTTTGCAAGGTAGGGGTGCAGCATTCTACACGAGGACAATCTGTTAAGCACACCCCCAACACACTGGGGAAAACAGCCATGAAATTCTCCTCACACAGCTGCTGGGTTGCCAACGATGAGGATTCCAGATCCGACCGCAGACGGAACAGATTGAAATTCCAAAAACGTGCACGTTTCCGAAATGCCACTGCAAAAAAAAAGTCATCTTAAAGTGGTTTGATGTAAAATAAAAATCACCCTTTCCTACTAAAGCCTGACATGGCCTCTCACCCTCCATCCCAGGTCCCTGTCTGCCGCTGCTTTCCCAGAAGGCACCACACACCGTCACACCAGAAGACGCTCGCCATGCAATGCCACTGGGCCTATTTTTCCAGACTCGCGGCCATACTTTTCAGGCCTTCAGTTTAAAGTCTCCCACCTGCAGGCTCCACCCCCATGTCACCTGCCTGCAGATTCCCCACTTAGCACAATCCCCACAGAATCCCCGGAGTATGCCGTGGGAGAATTCCGGCGCTTAGGGCAGCTCTATACCGGCTGCAGACGGCAAAACAGCCTGCGAGATGCCAGTCGGAATCCGGGATAAACAAGCCTACCACGTTAATTAGCAGGGGGCGTTGGGCAGAGGGAGAAGACCCAGAGAAATACCTCTGAGGCCCCCACGAAGGATAGCTAACAGCAGCGGCGCCTCGGGGCATCTGCCCTGACCCCCCCCCCCCCCCAATTCCAGGAGGATCGGCCTGGAGTGTCTCACTATGAGGAATGTGATTCAAGCCCCCCCCCATACAGATCCCTGTCGTGTTTTAAGATCCAGCAGAGCATCAATTAAAGACACATATAGATAGGAACAGAGATCCTCAACCAACCAGCCCCCACCCCGGAAAACCCCCCCTGGTCAGCAAAGGGGGGTGGGGGGGTGTCACCAAGGGAAATATGTTTAATGCAATAGTGAGCTTTTAAAGAAATAGTGAAAAGTGAAAGTAGTGAATAAACCCATATAGCAACAGATGCAGTACAATCCCAAAATGAGTTTCCGCCAGTTTGTGTGTTTCGGAGACACGTGTTGGATCGACGGTTCCGGAGTGGAAAGCGGGCTCTTCATAAGCACCCTGGGAAGGTTGGGGAAGGGGTGTTGGTTTGTTGTGGGTGCCGCCGCCTGCCGGGACCCCCTGTGACGGGGGGAGCAAGACAGCGGATCCGGATTCGCCTAAACCTGGAAGCTGAAGGGCTGGAGTCGCAAAGCCAGAAACAAGACCGCCGCGGGAGATGCGTCACAGCCCCTACACGCGAGGCAGAGACCCCCCCCCCCCACAGCACAGGACTCCCGGGGTCTCCCCTCTATTAGCCCCTCCCCACAGGGCTTCCACACCTCCAGCCCCGCAGCATTAAAACACATTCACCACCCCCCCACACTGCTGTCACACGGGCTGGCATGAAGGTAGCAGGAAATGTTCACGAGAAGAAGCCAACAATGTCACCCCAAGCTCACAGCAGGCAGGAAAGCATTGGCATTAGGGGACCCGGAGGGCGGTCAGCTGGTGGGAGGAGGCCCCCCTCCCTCCAATATCTCTACAAAAACATCCCAACAAGTGGCTGTCCTCTGTCCAAAAATCCAGCACCTTCAGGAAAACTCACAGCGTGCACGACTTCACGGTGATTCCCGTGCAGAAGACCTGCTACGCATGTCAATAATCAGACAGGAGTGCATTTTGGGAAATACCAGACATCACTAACAAAGTACAGACACGACACACATGCACAAGGAAAACTTAAGAAAGTAACAGATCCAGCCTGGAGTGCGGAAGTCACTCTTTAAACTAAGAAAGGGGATATCTAAGAAAGGGGATCCCTAAATGTACTGGCGATTGAGGTCGTGACATAGACATAAGCCAGTTGTGCGGATCACCAAGTTTCGTAAAAGCTTCACAAGGTGACCAGCAAGCTAGGATAGCTCTTAGCTTGACATGTTTCCTCATTTCGCTGCCAATCTTTAGTGCAGTTCCAGGTGAAAGAACACAGGGAATGAGGAAAATTATCCCTCCCTGAACCCAAGCTGGGGGGGGGGCGGGGTGCTTTCACACGTGGGGGGCCGGGCCATTTCACACATGCCAACCAAAGAACTCAGCCCAAGCTGAGCAGAGAAGAGTTTTAAATCTCAAAATATTCCCAAGCCGACGGAGAAGCTGAACCAGGGAAGGAGAGGAAACTGAGACGAGACCCCACCTCACGGGCAATATTGCCGTGGTAACGATTTAACGAGCGACTGGAAGCCCCGGATTGTGACATGTGAGACTTCAGGCCTACAAAATTAACACAAAGAATCTACACGGTCACTTTGAGCGTGCTCTGTGTGAGTTTAACGGTCATATTAATAAAACTATATTATTAACGCCTCCTTAATTGGAAAGATGAGCCTTCTATATTGAGTTACATCCAAAGTCAAAGGTCAGAATCTCACCCAGATAGACAGGAGATCCCTGACCAGCTGTTTGGACTCACACTGTCAGTACAGGTTTCTAGCTTTCAGTTAGCAATCCAATTCACCCCCCCCCCCCCAACTCTAGACTCTAATGAGACAGTCTTACTATTCCTAGTGTCAGACTTGCGGTGGGGAAACTGGGAAGGTACAAACCTGTCAGAGACGCTCCATGACATACAGGACTGGAACGCCGGTTCATACTGGCCAGCATCCAGTCCCTGATTACAGTCCCCAAAGGAAACAAGATGTCTGACATTCTGACATTTTATCGCTCTTCAGACGCTGAGAGTCCGTGCCCCTCTCAGTCACAGAAGCAGCTCCCAGGACCACACGTCAAAGGTCTCCCAACCAAGCCCGTTTGAGGGGTCTTGCTGTCCTTAAAGCAGATATTCACAGCTGTGCCTATGCCGCATTAATAAAAACCCAGCCACCCCCCCCAGCCTTTAGTGGCATGCTCTGGCCCCAGGCTTCCTCTCAGGCTTCCTTCCAGACCCGGTCCTGCGGTTCACAGAGCCCCAGCCTAGCTATCGCCGTCTCCACAAGCTCCACCGTCACACTAAACTTTTAAGGTTCTTCACTTAATCCCGCCCCCAGCAAGCCCCAAAGGCTATAGTACGAAAGTTTTCATGTGTCTAACTGCACTGGGATCTTAGGCAGCTTTGTCGGTTTTCCAGGTTAACACACAGTGAGCCTCTGCAACAGTCACTGCGGCGGGAAGTTCGCAGCAGCTTATTAATCACATTGTAGAGCAATCCGGTCCCCACAATGCAATAATTACAAAAACATGCACACACATACACAGTCACACACACACACACGCTGAGCACAGGCGCAAACACAGACCAAGCATTGTAGTACAGTCCCAGACACCTGCCCAGACTTGCAGTCTCTGGCCACCCGTACACTTCACAGCCTGTCTTAAGTGAGAGCCTGAATGACAGCCCCGCCCACAGACTGTGGCCCCGCCTCCAGCCCACATTACCAGCTGCCACCAAACAGCCAGATCGCAACGTGGCCCAAAATCACTGCTGTCAAAGCACTCACCACCCCCAGCCTTATCTCCCTCCCCACCACAGCCCCCAGCTCACTGCAAAGATCCGCAGATGTGACTCAGTTTGGTAAAGGGCTCCCTCCCGAAGGGGAAAGACAGATTCCAGGCAGAAGCACAAAACAGTCAAACATTGTGTGCACTACGATGCAGTTTCCATTCTGACCAACCTGTATAAAAATAAGCAGTAACATTAATGGTAAAAACACATACTCGGGGGTTGGGGGGGGGGGTTAGCTTTTACATTTTTAATGCAATAGCACAAAGGGGGTACTTCCTGTCCATAAGAACATAAAAATTCACTGGGGGGGGGGGGGTGTCCCATGATGAGCCTGTTCATTAACATCAACTGGGTCTCATTTATCGCCCCCCCCACCCCAAAATAAACAACCAGACCCTGACACCCCCGAGCCCTCCCCATAACCTAATCTCCATTTTGTTTTCTGTGGTTCCCCTCCCTCATGATTTCCAGTTTTCGTTCCTCTCCATCACTCCCATCCCCAAATAAAGCCCCCGTCTCCCCGGTCACATGACCCTGCACGTCACCCCGCCCTCAGCAGAACTTATAGCCAGTCAATCGTTTAAAAATAGCGCTACTCATTACTACACTCATGAGGCTGTAGCTGAATATATGCACAGGACACACATGGGATCAAGAGCTCCCCCACTGTTTGACCAAGCATTAGCGGCTAAGATCTGAGTTTAAACATGACATCTTTGCGAGTGCGCAAAGTGGGGGGTGTTCCACAAAGCAGGATTTCTCAGTTACATGGAACACCCCCCCCTCATGGTTCCAGCATTTGAATTCCTCCTGGGGATTCTTACACACTACAGTGCCTAGAGTGTTTACAATTGCACAAGTCTATGGCATAAAACGCCTCGTTAATGAGAGATCAGAGGAGAATGGCCAGACTCATTAAGACTAACAGAAAGGCCACAAGTGCAAAAACAACAGCTCAGTACGACAGCGGCGTGCAGTAACCCCCTAAACCAGTGTTACCCAACTGGGTCCTGGGGAACTCATGGAGAGTCCATTTTTTTGTTCCCTCCCATCTCCCAAGAGGGAGCAAAATTGTGGACTTACTGTAGGTCCCCGAGCTGCGGGTTGAAAAACGCTACGCTAAATTAGATTCAGAAACTGTTATGGAGGCAAAGGTGAGTCCTACCTGGTACAAGCCAGGGCTACACCCCATAAATTGGCCACTGAATGACACCTCAGAACCGGGTGTTTAATATTCAGCCTTGTATGATGACATTAAACGTCATTAAAACCTAAATTCATACCATGTTTCTTCATGTCTTTAACTCAAAGGTGCTCTTCACATACATAAAGAAGCTGGGGGGAGGGGCTCTGTAACACTGTAAACTCTGTTATCTTATCTTTGCTGCTTAAATAAAGGGCTCGTTTTAAGCCTGCCGCTCAGGAACTGATGTCAGGCTCCCTCACAGCGGGCCGGGCCAGCCGGAGCCTGTGTTTCAGTTGTGTATCCGAATCGATGTCCGATCGCCAGATACTGACGTCATCATTCCCCAGGTTCATCAAAGGGCAAGAAAATCCTGTTTTATCTACTCATACGCAAATAACGACAGCCTTTCCCTTAAGCGCCCAACCCACAATGTACTTTGAAAATCAAGGGCGAGACACATCAGATAGGCCAGGAGCCGGGTTGGCGAGGCTCGTGGGCACCCTTCATCGCGGGGGCAAACTGGAGAAGCACGGCCCCTCGCCCGCAGACCGGCACGCAAGCAGTTCATAGGCACAAGTATCCACAGGGAGGATGGGCGTCAGAGACTGCTGGCTGCCCTTCGCGTTTCCGGAGCCTTCAGTCAGTGGATGCCCTTACCCAGAATGCCTTTCAGAATGCTGCTCAAACAAAAAACAAACCGCTCCAGCAGAAGAGTAGTTAGCGGACTGTGGGCGTGGCCTGTGGTTTAAACAACGGAAACTGGGTAAACACATGAACAAGGCCAATGATCGATACATTCCAAGATTACAAGAGATTAGTGTGTCTAGCACTTGGGGGAGGCGGGGGGGGGCACGGGCATGACTTTGCCTATTAGCCAATCAGGTTAAGAAATTACACTTCATTTACCTACAAACAGGCTTAAACATAAATGAGTAAAGTGTAAAAATTCAAGGTACGTGGGCAGTTTTTGATATCAGTGTGTGCTGACTGGCTAAGAAAATCCCAGCTACCGACACCGGCTTTTACGCTGACCTCACCCCACGCAAACATCCATCTAAACTCATACCTTTGCCGTGGGGCGTGAGAGCTGCTGGTAGACATCATCCCATGCCTCGGCCTCCGCCAGGGCCTCCATACTGTGATAATAATCACAGCCAGATACCAATTCGTGGTTCCAGCAGGAAAACATCTCCGACCACGAAGCAGCAGGCACAACATACACCACACTCAGCTTCACCTCGCCTGACGCCTCCCACTCCAAATGAAGGAGCATAACGTGTTTTTTAAATGTGAGGCAAAGGACCAGCTACATCAGACACCCCACCTTAATAACCCCCCCCCACAAGATGTAGCCATCAGCCAAGACAGACAGAGTTCCAATTATCTGCTATCTGTGGACCAGAGCACACCAACCAGGGAGGGGAGGGCATCCTGGTGCCAAACGAGAGGCACCCTGACATCATCGAGCCAGATTCCGCCCCTCCCCATTTACCCACTCCGCCATTCACAACTGGCCCCCACTGCTGCCTGTAATAATGGGTTTGTGCAGATGTTGTGCAGACTTTTGAGGCTGAACTGTCACCGTGGAACGGGCCCGTCACTCAGCACCCCCGGGGTGCCACTCACACAAAACACACCAGCCAGGTGATCAGTCATCCGCACTCACCAGTCATCCTCAAGGTACACCTGGTTTGACTTGACAAGATGATCTCACCATGACAAACTGTTTAATAAGTGGCCTGAAACACCTACTCCTCTTCCAAGTATTTTCTAAACATGATCTAAAATGTTCTCAAGCTCACTCAACTGCTCAATGCAGTCTGAAACATAAGCAACCTTTCACGGCGGCACCACGTAAAACCACGGGGTACGGACAGCCGGTTAATTGCCAGCGTGTGTCCCGATGTGGACCTGAGCTCACTCTCTCCTCACACCAATGCAGTGTGTACGGTTAGTTAGAGATGTCACATTTATTTCTGCCTCTCCTAAGAATAGCTGCAACTTTAAGTTTTACGTATTGACATTTAAATCCGATCACGGTGACGACAGGTTTATTTCATACACTGTACGCATATTAGGCTACTGTTCCCCGTATGAATGAAAATCAAAGTAAACCAAACGATTCCCTTCATTTTATTTTCCCATCGCTACTTTTGGGGTATAAGTTTTTGGACATGGGGAATTGGTGCCATAGGCGTTACAGCACTTGTGTCACCCATTAAAAATATATTGCAAGCATAATAGTAATCAGCCTTTTGTCATGGTCATCGCCCGACGTGGCACAGACGGATCCAGCGCACGCCGGGCGCGATCAGCCTCGGGCACCTTTAACATGACAAAGGCTGTAACAAAGTGGCGATCGCCCCGCAATTCTGCGTCCAAAAAAACGCCAGAGAGGAGACGCCATGAAAACATAATCCGGCATGTAAAAATATATACGCATAGTGGATGGGAGTGAATTCATTACTGGAAAGGAAAGTTAACCACGAAGCTACATTTCGAAGTCTTTTCCAAACATCCAAATGTGTTTCTCGGACATGAAGGAAAAACAGAGAATATACAGCTATTTAACAGCCTCACTTTTAGCGTGCACCGCGAAAAAATACCTTCAAGAATCTCAACTAAACGTTGAAAAGGCACGCTTTCCCTTTTTATGATATCTGGGGGATGCCGAAGTCGCTTCCAACTAGTGAGATTCACATTTAATGCAGAGTTATTTGTGCATGCTTTATACTTAAACAGCAAGCAAAGTTTAGAACCAACAACATAAATAAGCCCAAAACTTACCTTTACTTAGAATACAATAAGAAAACGCTTTCCAGACCGAAGCTCAATGCGTACTTTACAGTGCGATCAGTAATTAAGCCATCCGTCTGGGAGCGGGGAACGGAGTTTTTTTCTGTCTCTTAAGAGGCATGCGTCCAAATTCAGCAGACATCGTCCTTCTTCAGTTTCTCCCATGAAGTTTTACTGTGTGCGAGCTGTATCGCAAGTCTAAGAGACGGCGATCAGACTCGTCCCGCTCCTCCGTTGGCGTTGCGGGGGCCGAGAAAGTCCTCGTCCCATACCTAGACGGAGGAAGTGGCCTTGAGGCCCCGAATAATTAAAGGAATTTTACCGAGACATAGTTTCCTCCGGGCTGAGTCCCACCGCCGCTACCTGGGAAGGACGCCTACAGGTCTACTCACGGGAAGCTTTGTCCCTCGTCACCTCTAAACTATACACACTTTTTTTTCAGGGCTTTGGTTTTCCCTTTACAGATAACAAGCGCTGCCATTACAAACCTAAAAACCAAACGACTATGTAAATGCAGAGTAGCCACTGCCTTCAAATTGCTATAACATGCCTAACTATTTAACACTTTGTTAGCGTCCAAATGGGGGATGATTATTCAAATTGAAACCATCAATTAATGTCTTTTTAAACTCCGCCGACATGGTCGGGGTAAATTTGAATTTTAATGTATGTTTATATGTAGTTGCAAAAGAATTCGATATTTGGCCATAATTGTATATGCGGGAGATTAAAAAATTAAAGTGGCGATCGGCTCCATAAATCCAAATGTAATTTAGCTATATAGAGTTCTGGGTCCCTTTTCTGCGGCGAGCATGAGCGAGCCTCGTAGAAACGTTTAGACAAGGTGCGAAGCTCCTGCCTTTTATGTGGCCGCTTAACGTAATATGCTTTATGTGCGCGGCTGTGCGCCAGAAACGAAAACACACTTCGTCTGGACCATAATTAATAGCTAGGCCTAAAACATATGTCAACATACACTGCACTCTCGGCAAATCTGATTAATCTTAATATTGTTTTTTTTCTTATTTTCGGGAAATGTCCCAAAAGCACATAGGTATCGAAAACACCCAAATCAAGATACATAGCCAATCTGAATTAAGTACAAATTAATCAAATTAGTTAACTTTTGTTGTCCTGTCCACGTCCCTATTGTCACACTTGAGACTCAGGAAAGGCACAGGACCCAACTGCAGGAGACCAGGGAGTTTATTGGGGTTAAATCAATTAAATCCAAGTCGGCAGGCAGGGGGCGGTAGTCGGAGTGAGAGATTGCAGAGAGTCGGTGGCCGATGGCCCACAGTTCAAGCACGAGACGGGGAGACAGGACCAGGTAGAAGAAGCAGGGCAGGGCAGGACAGGACAGGGCAGGACAGGACAGGGCAGTGCGGGACAGGGCAGGACAGGACGGGACAGGGCGGGACAGGACCGGCAAGGCAGGGCAGGACAGGGCAAGGCAGGGCGGGACGGGCAAGGCAGGGCAGGACAGGGCAAGGCGGGACGGAGCGAGACGGAGCGGGACGGGCGAGGCAGGGAGACACAAGACAGGGGGATCAGAAGAGGATGGCTCGTGAAAGGGCAACAATACTTCACACAGGCCGTCTAAGCCCGGTTGGTTTAAATAGGGCAGGAGGGGGGGCGTGGATTCTGCCGGGTGGGGGGCATGTCACATATTGCTACATCCACTGTTTATTATTATTATTGTTGTTGTTATAAATATTATTATTATTATTATTATTAAGAATAGGAAGAAAACTATAAATGTTTTCACTGTGTTTATGGTCTTTGAAATTGTTTGCAATATGTATATTTGTTTCTATGTGTATCTGTGCACGTTTTATTCCATTGTTGATGTATGGTTCTGTGCTGGCAGGAATAACTAAGTATGTACTTTAATAACAACAACAACAATGACGAAAATAATAATAATAATTACAATAATAATAATAATGTCAGTCTCATTATGTCAGTCGTCGCCATTAAATGTGAGGGGGACGTGTCATAATTATTCGTTAGGACCACCCCACATTAGTTCACCGCCAGTGTGTTCCCCCCACATCGAAAATGCTTCTGACGCCCCTGGTCAGTCTAATAAAGGTATTTATAGGTAACTCTCGTCGGCGCGCGACTTCGCGCGGCACTGGATGCTCCTCATCCTTGGGGTTTCCGCTCCATCGCCATGGCAACCGTTCAGCTGAACTTCCGGAAACAGTCAGAGCGCTGACATCGCCAGCGAAGGAACCAGGTAGCGAATACTCGTCATCGCCTTCTACTTCGTTTGGAGAATCAGAGTTCCGATTTTTGATTTTTTTTTCTCTTTACTATGCGATGGGTCGTTTTACTTCACATAGAAAATTGTTTGTTCTTACTAAATGTACTTTTTAAATGGCGTTAAATCGAAGGCCCTTTGCCTTTTTCTGCATAGCCTGCTCACATCGGTAGCTACTGCTTTAGCATGACGTCTGCGTTCCGTGGTTCTGTCTCTGCATTAGTAATTTAGCTTATTTCATCCCTTTCCCAGTTTTTCTGCAGAATCAGAGAAACGCTGTTTAAGACATCCTCGTCAGTCATGAGCGGCGATGCAGATCATCGACGGAAGAAGCAAGGCAAGTGTCCCAGATCTAAAATTGGAGCGCTGGCTGACCGTAGTCATTGTAAGGTGTCATTGCACTAAAGAGTGTAATTAGTCAGTGAACTGCTACTCCCTGACGATCTCACTTGGCACTGGGCTTATTTTGTGCGGTTAATCGTTGCTTTGGAAAAACCAGCGCTCGTCATTTTTACTGCGCTTTTTTGTGAGGTAGTACGGTAGACTGCAAACGCTTCAAAAATCAATTTACTTTACATCCATCTTAACCTTACGAACTCGTCCAGTTATAATCATGTTATAGCTTTCTTGTTTCATTTTTAAACGTTTTCTAAAGTTTACTAGCAGTGTCACCATAAGTATCTTTGTTTTTAGTGTTATAAGTTATCTAGGTTTTGCTAGTTTTGATTCAGTATATCTAATGGTTGTACCAATGAATTTTTAATGAAATATAGGTAATGAAAATACAAACCAGTTCCTATGTGGTCTGCATTACAAATAGATAAGCAGCAAACAAATTTCCAATGTATTACAAAATCAAGCATGAAACTGTAAATGCTACTAAATGCACTGATCAGAATGATATTTTGTGTTCTTTCCACGCTATTTAATACACAAAGTAATACATCCGTTACTCAGGTAGTTTTCATAGTGTTTTATTCTGCCTGTGTAGTTTCATGAAAACCCACACAAGAAACATCGGCACTGATGGGCTCCACAGACTGCGACCTGGCCTCACCTCACTCTTGGCTCAAGAGTCTCTTCTGAACATGTTGATTTATTTATACATTTCTGGTGATTTAGGATCTATTAATAGCGTAGCACTATTCTGCAACAGTGCAATCAGTTTTGGTGGTTATGAACAGTGACTTTTTTTCCTAACTTAAATACACCCATATTGAACCCCACTACATTTTCCTTTCAGGCATAAAAACTTTCCACCCTAGTGACCCAGTGAGCAATGGATCACGGGGCCCGACGTCGCAGATCCCTGGGCTGTCCCACAATGTGGAGGCGGGTCCCGAAGAGAGGACGCGTGGCCGCCGTGTGGGCATTTTTGAGACCGATTCCGATTACGTTAAACTCGCCAAACAAGGGGGGCAAAAGGGTAACGAATCAACTGCACCTACATACTCAACCAGACATGTTACATTGCAGAGGCAGAAAGTTCCAGTCAGAAAGTATTAATCCAGACCAAGATTTTGTTCCAACCAAGCAGTTGAGAACTCTATGAATGTGACTATTTATGCTCGACTGGTTGGTTGAACCAAAATCTTGGTCTGGATTTGTACTTTCTGAACCTGAACTTCCCACCACTGATACACTGTAAATGACATATGCTTCCTTTTTGCTGATAAGGGGAATTGCTTCAAATGTATAGTAGTGTTTTTGTTTTGGTTCTTTTTGTTGGCTCGGTTATGCGCAGATCCCATACATTATGGATAGCTGACCGTGTCCAGAGAAGGCTGGTTGACGTTAAAATCCTGTGTTCCTCGTGTAAATGCTCAGGTTTGCTGTGGCACGATGAACCAAGTGTGATCACCAAAGGCGGTGCTCAGTATAAACCCCCTGACTGGTTTGCTGCTGAATTAGACTCTAAAGAAAATGAGCGGTAAGAGATGTGACAATTAACCCTCACCCACCAAGTGCTGGGGTATAATTTGTGTGAGAACTTGTGGATTATCATATTTTCCGTTTGGTTTTACATTGACAGTGAAATAAAACTTAATTTCCTTCATGGTTGCATAGTTCCAATATTTCACGTTTTTTATTATTTTATGCTTTAAAGAAATGGTAAGATTATTAATTTTGAGTATTTAAGGTGTTACTTTTTTAATTTTATTAGAGAAGTATGCACATACATTATGCGACTAATAAAAACCTTTCCTGTTTTCACCCTTAAGCGGCAATTTGATGTTGTTGAATTCCTAATGGATATTTGTTACTTGTGCATATTTAGTTATACATTAGTTACAGATTAGTTACAATGTTAAAAAAGCAAAACTGTCTATCGATAGCATTGAATTGCATAACTTTCAGTGTTATATAATTCAGTTTGTATTTCAGCCGTAGGTGTAGAGGAAAATTATTATGGCTTTTCTACTTACAGCTTGAATCAAAGAACAAGTGCTGTTATCATGACGCCTGAGGAGGCCAAGACAAGTCCGACCGAAGGCACCTTCCAGCCAATCACTGCTCCCTTTGGGGGTGACAATAAGTCAGCTTGGGAGCGAGAGAATGACACCAAATCTCCTGATCCAGAGAAGGTGAATGGCCATAACCAACACCCCAAACTGTTTCTGTGCCTCACACTCCATTCTTCCATATTAATCATTTAATTTACACTTTCTGCCTTGTAGCTGCTTGCTTTGCGCCTTGGATTTAAATAATTATTTTACCATCTGCATGAATACATGGTCTGGCCATAATCCACATTTTTACAATACAGGAATTTCAAACTCCTTTGCTGGGATGAAATGTTTTTTTTCTCTTGCTCGTATTTCAGCTGTCCAGAATCTGGCGCCGGAGATGTGCTTCCAAATGTCCAGCATAAGTCACGCTCATGACAAATTTGTGATGTGGCAGTTGTTCCGATTTAGTTTCGCCAAACTCTGTGGTTTGGCAGATGGCTTGTATCTCTCTCTCTGCTTTGTAATAACTCAGAAATGACTGATATCAGAGCCCATCATTATCCTGAGTCTGTTAAGGAACATGAAGCAAATATTATCGTTTTCTAGCTTTTAGCCATAAATATATTAACTTCAATTGATTTCCGCCTATTCTGTGTCACTGTGTACTCTCCCATGAGATCTCCCATCCTGAATGATTGTAGGTCTTGATGTGATTTAATGTCATTCAGTAACTGTAAAAAGGGTGTGTTTGTCTCTAGGTGCTGTGCGATTTAGTTTCTTTGCTATCTGTTTTCTTCTCATCATGTAAATAGCGGACAGCAAAGCAGAAGTAGCGGACCTGATTTAACTCCCTTTTCATTTTGCCATGCAGATTTCCGAAGTGAACCAGGAAATGGATAAAATGACTTTAGCATCTGACAATGTTCAACAGGCGAACAAGTACAAGAAAACGTGAGTGCGGACTTACTACGTGCACTTCCCGCGTCTCTTCACTAGGTGGCAGTATGCTTTTATCAACGCTTCAGTTTGCAGTAAAGGCGTAATAATATTCTGCAGCTAATATGCAATTCATATATCATTTCAAATAGTAAGACGTGTTGTATAAGATATAATTAAAAGGTTTTAATCAGTTTTCTGGCATGGTGTGTATTTTTAAACAATCATTTGTTTGATTATTCATTCATCCTGTGGAGTTATTACTGAAAATGACTCAGTTTTGTATCTTGGCACAAGTATGTTTTTTTTATATCTGTACCCTTGCCCCAGAATATGTGAAACCAAGTTTAACTACTAATCTGCATGATAAAGGCAATTAGCGTTAATGATTAGGAGCTACAGGATGTAAGTTTCATATGTACAGAGAAATCACCTGCTCACATTTCATGCTGCCATAACAGTTTCACAGTTTTATTTTTAATTCATCAAACATTGCTGAGTAATGGGTCTGAACGATGAGGGTTTGGGGGGAGATCCAGGAATGTTCCCATTGCTCATCCTCCCCTGGGTCTGCCGGTGCCCTGCTTAGAGACTGATAACCACCACAGCCTTTCCCTTGTGCTTTAACTAGTCAAAATGCCTAATGTAGATTTTTAACTAGTTGAAAATCCATTTTCTGACACCAGGAATTCCGTTGTAACTAGCTATAATTCCATTTTAATTATATATAGTTACAATTGAATTTCTGATATCAGAACTCCCATTAAAATAAATGAGAAGCATTTTGAATCTCCGAAGCTAAATTGTTTTTCTAATATCAAGAATTGTCATTATAACTAGTCTGAATTAAATATCCTTTAGAAATGAATTAAAGCTAAAATGGTCAAAAGAAAATGTTAAAAACAAGCTATATGCTACTGGTATCGCTGTGGATACTAGAGACTATAGTCCCAAGATTCACTCCTGCCAGAAGATCCACTTTCCACTGGGTAATATAAGGTGCTTTCTAAACTACCTCTCTCTGTCCTCTATCAATAGACAAGTAAGCTTATCATAAACCAAAGAGTGGAGGTGAGTTAGTTGATCAAGCAGTTTTGATTGCAGCTGCCAGTTAACTGGCTTGTGTTTTACACTGTGACGAGTTAGGAAATGATTATCCGCTTATTTGTGGAGAAGTGACCGTGTCCTGCCATCAGTATGCAGGGCCCTCGAACGCGGCCCCCTCACCCCACCCACGTGATTTATGTTACTGCAGGCACGTCCGCAGTAAGTATGAACCCGCTTATAGGCTGAGATCTTAACCACTGATATCTTAACTCGTGACACAGGTACCTCCGGTACCTCCACCCTGGCACCCTGTACGGGCCGTGGGTTTGCCATCACGGTGCCAGGTTCTGCACCCAGGGCGTGCTGTACGTGGTCACTCTGTGTGCTTAGGGTACAGACAACACCCCCTTCTGTCTCTGCATTCCTACCTCCATCCAGTTCCAGTACATCAGCACTCAGGCAGTGCTGGTCTCAGATCTCAGTGGGAACACGGTCACCGTAACTGGAGACCAGCATTGTTTTATGTCCCTTTCCCCATATCAAAAGTGAATTTGCATCTCGTTTAACTTGGAGACCTTTGATCACACGCGGAGAAGAAAATGTTTAATGAGGATGTGGATGGACAATTAGTGCCAAGACTCATTCCCTGGCTCATCTTAACCAATTACTCCTTTCTGGTTTCTTTTGAGACTGCATGGTTTGACCTTTTCAAAATAAATAAATAAAGGCAGTTAATGAAATGTTTTGATGGTAATGAGTAACCAGGCTTGCTGTTTACTTTTCGCTGTTGCCAAGGCCGTCTCCGGTAGACAGCTGAACTCGTCGGTGTCCACACGGGCCCGACCTCGTGGGATCCGCTCACTGTACTCTTATTTACTATGGATGAAAGTCACAAGTAGAGGCGTTTTTCAAAGCCCTTAACTGAGCGGGATATTTCATTACAGCTATTATTAGACTGAGTGGCTTTCAAAAGGGTGTAATTTGAACCAACAACCTTCAGGTGCTAAGTCTGAATCCTTAACCACAAAGCTATCTGCTCTTGGTGCTACTATGACCTTATTGCTTGAGCATGCTAATCTCGTCATATGACTGTCTCATATTAAAAATATTTACACCCCTCATGGGGGGGGGGGGGTATGTTGTCACTGTTTGTAAAGAGTTTGAATTCAAATTTATGACAAATTCTTGGAGAACAATGGCAGTATATGTGCTTGACAGCAGTATGCAATGACGAGCTGCTATGGTTTCAAAGCCTACAGACCTCGAAGCATCCATTTGGCTATACGACTACGGCAGTAACTCCACACCCCCAGTACAGCGTGTGAAACCAGCTGTTCTCTTGGCTCTGCTCTAATCTGGTCCCACCACGTTCTATCGCCTCACTGCTGCCAGTAGACTCGTCTTGAGGGTTGACCTTGTCTGGACTTTTCTCGATTCTGAGTGATCACATCATGCCCCCTGTCCTCCAGTTTGAAGAGTCTTGGCAGCATCTCACCTGTTTTGCGATTCCCCGAAGGTCCTTCGAGAAAAGGCGGATTCCTGTCAGCATGTCAAAATTACTGAGCTTTGGATACGCCGAAGACGAGAAGAAGTCACCCTGCGGCGATGACGACGACGAGTCTAGTAAGGAATCTTTTATTTTGTTATGGGATTTTCTCAGTCAGACTCCCACAACGCATTGCCACAGATTTCATGATCATGTTTTTATGATGCTGAAAAAACGGGCCATAGATATGATTTGCTTATCGGAGTTTCCTTATCCAGGGATTGAATGGTAACTTGCAATTATATTATGCACCACTTATGTACTTCATAGCTGAAAATTTCACTAGTACAACCACTATGATCTGCTACTCAGAAGCTCGATTGTGCTCCTCAGGTGTGACCTCTGACCCAAGAGACCCCACCCCAGCAGAGGAGAGCACAGGTGCTGGTGAAGCAGAGTGAAGCAGGAGCCGTACCACAAATGCCGCCCATACAATCCGACCTCCTTCACTCCAGATGGCCATCTTCTATCATTTTTTTGTATGCATCTGTATATATAATGTTTTTCAATGATTATTATTGCCAACATCCGATGTTTGCTTTCAGCATCCCCTGCTGGGTCTGCCATATACAGCAGCTCCTAACGTGCAGCAGGTCGCTCGCTCGGACCACGCCCCCTTGGGACCCGGTCTCTAGAATCCTCTGCTTAAACCTGTGAAGGAGCGGTTTTTGTTTGCACCTGAGGCGGCCCCCATCCTGCATTTGAATAGAGCGAAAGCCTTTGTAAAGTCAAGCTGTCCTCTTACAGAAGCATCTGACCTGCCGTGCATGATTGTCAATCCATCTTCCAACCTCTTATTCCAGTCAGGGTTGTGAGTCCGATATTAGGCAGGGACCTTCTTGTAAGTTGCTATTAGTAATTGAGCAAATTCTCCTCATTGAATTCCTTCTCTTGATATATATCTTGCTTCACTGTGACATTTTAATTTGCTTTGGTGTGACTGTTACTCTTTTTTTGGAAGCTGTAGTGTAAAATGCAAGGTCTTCCGATGTTTTGACCGAAACCAAATGTTTGCATTCGTCATTGCTGAAGTCACATCAGCCAAACATTAAACCTGCACGTGCATGGACCGTCTATTTTGTCGTTTCATTTAAAAAGGACTTTATATTGATAAATGGATTTTTCAGTGTAGCTTCAGCATCATTTACCGTAACTCCGAATCCGCTGGCTACCTCATCACCGGCGAAATCGTCAAAGGAAAATTCTAGATGTTTTGGACACAGTGTGTTCCGGCATAAACAGTGCTTGCTTTGGATGTCTATTGATTAACATGTATTACCAAAGACATGCGCCTTACTGTCAGTGCTCAGGAACTAGCTGAACATTGATAGGAACAGCTTTCAAAACAAATCTCACCTCCACCAAACCCCATCCCAGATTGCAAACATCAAATATACAGTGTCTGTTAGTGAACACTCCCATCGTGACGAAAATTGCAGGGGGGGGTGGGCACATGTTCTGATACCAGCCACACAGGTCTACTGGTTTAATATGGAGAATGATTGTCGAATCGTGTTCTGAGGGTTTGTGAGTCCATAACCTGAAAACAGCAGCTACGGCCGGCATGAGGGCGTGACATGGAGTGACTCTGCATCTGTTGGGTGGTTTCTGGGGGTGGAGCTGAGGGTTCATTGTCCCCAGGATTGTTTGGTGACGTGGGCCAGGGGTGTCAAAGGCTATAACAGCTCCTCAGTCTGCGGCAGCTCTTTAAGATCCTCCTCAAGTGTGGACGTTATAGTGGGGTTGCGTACCAAGAGCCGAGACGACACTTCGTCACTCCGTAAGAGCCGGCGTTGAGGTACATTCACATCACGGAGTCTTGTGTCAATTTGTCTAAGACATACTTCCTGTGTTCTGACATTATTGTTATTTCAGGAAAACTACAGTTAGTCAAAGATGCCACTAAAACTACTCAAAAGCACGGGGAATGAGCGCAATGAATATACAAAGTAAGTTCATGTGAATACTTGCTCTTAAAATGCAGTATTGGTCTCAACAGGATTTTAGGCACAACATTCGAAAACAATAAGAAACTCAATTTGCTTAGATCTATTTGAATTCCGTGTACAGCAAGAACTTTCTAGTATGTTCTGATGGAAAGAGGAGCGGCGTTGAGGTGATCAGATGAATTTGCCGTGTTCAGTTCATGAGTGTTAATTTTATATCATTAAGCCCTTTAAATACAAGAGTGCTGTGTGGTCTAATTTTAATTGTGAAACCAGCGAAGATCAGCCTGGTTTTGTTCAACATATCCTGCCCTGGGGTGATATCCCGGTAAAGAGAGGGTTAATATTCTGCAGAGACCAGGAGGTGCATGTGATGAACCCATATCTGGACTCCATGGAAGAAGACATCCTGTATCACTTCAGCCTGAGCACAAGAACCCACAACCTGCCTGAAATGTTCGGAGACACCAAGGTGGGGTGAAGTTCAGCTTCCCGCAGATTGTTAGTGAACTCAGCTCGCTTTCATGTGACATTGCCGTAAGGCCCATAATGGCAGAAACATATAAATATGATTAAAATAATGTTTAGTAATCTAAAACAGATGACAACTAATCAAAATTTATGGATGCAAAAATCTAAAACCGAGAGAGCCCCGAGGAGAGGAGAAAATCCAATTAGAGGAACTTGAAAGAAAGAGAAAAGAAGGATTCTCAGGTCAATAAGGCTGCCTGGACTCCTGGCACATTAGAAATGGGAGCAGGGCCATTGTCGCTTGCAAAAGAAGCTGAGCGCCGCCTTCTGCCTCCCCAGTTTGTGTGTGTTGGGGGCAGTGCCAGCCGCATGAAGGCCTTCGCTGAGTTCATGCACCAGGAGCTGGGTCTGTCCGGGAATGCCAGTGACATCCAGGACATCTGCGCCGGAACAGATCGCTACTGCATGTACAAAGTGGGACCTGTGCTATCAATCAGTGTGAGTAAACCCCCCCCCCTTCCCACACACACACCTGCACCACACATGGGTTCCGAGGTTTCCACGGCAACCATGCTGAACTTGTCTCCCTGACGAGTGACAGCATCCCTCACACAAGCACACAATTTTTACTGAGGGGGTACTGGCGTTGTGGGTTGAACACTCCCTCACAAAAAGAAGACCCATTACACACATGTCAGTTCAGAGGCAGAACGTCACGTGACTGACCACTGTGGTTTTCCAGCACGGCATGGGGGTCCCGTCCATATCAATCATGCTTCATGAGCTCATCAAACTGCTTCACCACGCTCACTGCCGTGATGTCATCCTCTTCCGCATCGGCACGTCAGGCGGCATCGGTGAGCTCATCCGTACAGCCGGTCCTCTTTGCTGAGGCTCATTGCGTTCGGTATCTTGTTCAAAGGTAAAATATCAAAACCCTCAGAGGGAAGAACCTGTTCAGTATCTACCAGGACGGTACCTTTCTGCCCCAGGCTTTATCATGTTTTTTTATCTGTTAGCATCTTTGGGTTTTAAAAGGCATTGTATAATTCTAATGCTTAATATTATTATTATTATTAACAATAATAATAATAATAATGGGGCTTTACTGTTTCAATATTTAGCATAAATTAGTGGAATTAAAATGACACTTTTCAAATGTGCTTATGGATGGAGATGGAGGAATTCAACCATGTTCCAGAAGAGCTGAGCTCTGGAGCTTTTTCTGAACCACCTCGTTAGAGCCAATGAAGTAATTTAAATGCCCATCTGAGCCCTAAATAAGATAGTCGGAGCTGGAGAATTTTCCGGACTCGGATCTCCAGCACTATCGTCAAATAACCTTGCAGTAAGTCATGCAAATTGCTTCATCAGAAAATAGTCTTATGAACAAGTAAATTGGTTTGACAGGACAGCTTGCCTCATGGTGTCCTGTGCAGATTGTATCTGATACATGCACTTAGCGACGAATGCTGAATCACTCAGTGCCATTCAGTGCTAACGTTGTACTAGGCTGCTGTGTTACTGCGCTTATCTGCAGATGTTGTATCCATGGTGCTCAGGAAAAAAGCGTCTGCAGAGTAAATAAGCAAGTGGTGAATGTCTCTCGCAGGCCTGCCTCCAGGGACGGTGGTGATCACCGATAAGGCTGTAGACTCCTTCTTTCAACCGCAGTTTGAGCAGGTGGTGCTCGGCCAGGTGATCGTCAGGAGCACGGAGCTGGATAAGGGCCTCGCGCAAGAGCTGCTCCGATGCTCCGGCGAGCTCCCGGCTCTTCCTGCCATCATCAGCAACACCATGTGCACCTATGACTTCTACGAAGGTAGCGTCCCTTTGACGCCACCGCGGTGTGAAAAGAGAGCGTTCTGCTCAGCAGGGACGTGGGAGGTGTTGCAGAGAAGCAAGACCGGCGCAGAGTTAGAAAACACTCCGCTGCGGAGAACATGTACTTATTCAGACTCCAAGCGGAGAGGTTAAAGTTCAGAGTGCGGCACAGGTTATGCATGCAGCCACACTCAATGGACACAACCTTCTATGAAAGATGGCTGTTTGTTTTTGGCAAATGTTGACATCATACTGGATGTCGTGGTGTTGGTCCATGCCTACAGCTTAGAGCAGAGGTGGTCAATCTAATCCAGAAAGGGTCGTTGTGTGTGTGGGTTTTTGCTGCAACTCCCTAATTAGATTACTAATTAGAGGACTGATTGTCGGAAGAGTCCTCACACCTGGGTTTGAACAGCTGACCTAAAGGTTACACCAAAAACCTGCATACACACTGGCCCTTTGAGGATAAGATTGGCCCACCCCTGGCTTAGAGGTTTGGCTTCTTGGCTGAGGGATAGTGCTCCCCCTACAGGTCAAGGCCGACTGGATGGTGCACTCTGTTCTTTCTCCAACGAGGAGAAGCTGGAGTACCTGCACAAGGCCCACAAGGCCGGGGTGAGGAACATCGAGATGGAGTCCACAGTCTTCGCTGCTATGTGCCACATCTGTGGCCTCAGAGGTAACCAGTTGGGCCATGAACTCCCTTTCTGAGACATGCTGATGTGTCAGCCAACAGTAGGGGTACTGAACACCAAGGGGATTGTGGGTATTCTGCTCTCAATCCCAATTGCTGAACCAGAGTTCCTGCAGAATGTATCCAGTCATTTACACTGCGGAAGTTTGACTTGGGCAGACTCTTCTCCTGTACAGATTATTCCGTTAATTGCAGCCAGGGGGCATGGAGGTTAAGGAGACAGCTGCTGTGGAGCTGACAGAAAATCCCAGTTTGCTGGATCAGATGTGAGAAGCATAACTGCACCACTCAAAAACAGCGTTTACTGCCATGAGGCTGAATTTGTGTCTGTGCTTCCTGAGAAGGTGGCCAGGTCCACCCCACGTGACACAAGGCGTTTGGGGAGAGGTGGCTCTGGTTTTATTTTGGCCACGGACCCTTCTCCCAAAGTGTGGAGAAGGGAGGACATGGGCACAAGTAGAAAGTTTATTTCTACCAACCACTTGAGTACTCTGTGACTGTGACTCAATATACTCAACTGGTAATTTGAAACAAAATCTGGACTTGTGCTTTCGGAACTGGAACTTTCCAACTCTGGAGATGGGGGGGAGGGGCTGAAGTGCACAGCAAGTTAATTGATCCCCTCAGCTGGTTTGGAAAAGATTGGGAATGCCATACGGGAACATCACACGGGCAAACGGAAATGTCGCATTTTGTGCTTAGTTCCAGCTTGCTGGGGAAAAGAGACACATGCTGGATAATAATAATAATAATAATAATAATGATAATAATAATAATAATAATAATAATAAAGCTTACCACTTGGTGGCATGTTGCCCCCCCCCACCTGCTTATGACATTCCTAACTACTCGGTGATGCTTTGCTGTATTGTGGTGTCACCCCATGACTTGTGGTCCCTGGTCCTCACGAGGAAAAACTGTGGCCTGTTCCAGCGGCGGTCATCTGCGTGACTCTTCTGGACCGCTTCGAGGGCGACCAGATCTCCACCCCCCATGAAGTCCTGCTGGAGTACCAGCAGCGCCCCCAGTGCCTGGTGTCCCACTTCATAAAGAAGCGTCTCGGCCTGCCGACACCCCCACCCCAGACCTCGCAGGGGGTGTAGGGCTGTGACTGTAGCATGAACCTCCTCTGTAAATAGTGTTAATATTTGCATTTACAACCTTATTTAAAGCGGGGACTTTGTTCTTCTTGATAAGAATGTTTGGTAACTATCGATTTCTGGAATCCATGCTTTATTGCAGTGATCTTGATTTTTTTAATGCTGTTTTGCTTTAATAAATCACTTTACAGACAGAATCAGTCATGTTTCTCTTTGGGATGCTGGCGTCTGAGTACGTCCGGAAATCACATGCGGATGCACGATGCGGATCATTGTGAAGCGTGACGTCAAATAGCGTACGTGATAGCGTGTGTGGCCTGCGGTCGGGTGTGAACGTTATGACTGTTGGCTTTTAAAGGGGTGTTTGGTCGCGTGACACCTGAGGTGGGCCTTACAGAAGCATAGACAGAGAAGGCCCAATACGTGACCCGCTAATCACCTACAGCGCCACCTACTGCTCAGCAGGTAGAAGTGCAGTATGAATGGAGAGGAGCCGCTGCTTCATTACCTGCCTGATTAGCACCCGTGACACTGAAGCTATAACTGCAAATCCATCTCTATTCAGCCAAATTAAACCATATTTATAACATTCCGTGTTAAGATAAAGTGACACATCTGACAGCCGCAGACATGTGGGCGTGTTTGAACTGTGGCAGGTATATTAGCAGGACTGCTTTACATAATTATTACATCTATTTATCTTTTTCTTAAAATTTATTCCAATATAAAATAACAGCAATGAAATAATGTGGTCATATCTGGGATAGGGTGACGGTGAGGCGGCAGGGGGGCACAGGGCGGGGGGCAGAGTGGATGGGGTGCCAGTCCCTAGAAGGACACACACTCACACACACCGTTCACAACCACTATACACCAAACCGCACGGGAGCTCAGTAAGGCCTTCAGGGACAGCACAGACACACGGCTCTGGGGCCAGAGATTGAACCCGCAGCCTTGCAGAGCGCAGCACTGATGTCTATGCAGACTGTATGCAGGAATCTTCAGTTTAAGCAATATGTGTCACGCTGGCAAGCTGAGAAACGGAGCCTTTATGGGGGAGACATGTCTGTTTCTCCTTTTAGTGACGGTGCGACACCTGAGGGTCATCCAGTTAGTTCAGGCCCTCGCTCTTCCCTTCTTTCTCTCTCCCTCTCCCCTTTTCTCTCCTTCTCGTTCTCTCTCCATCTCTCTCTCTTTCCCCTTCTCACTCTCCCTCTCTCTCGCTCTCTTTCCTCTCTCCCTCTGTCTCTTACCAGCTTCCCGCCACCTGAGTTACTCACTGTCAGTTTATATGTCACTCTGCTTTTCTCCTGCCAATTATTAATATTTTCACCGCACCGTGAGGACATGGTCAGCTGATGACTTCCACTGAAATCTGCTCTCAGTCTTTCCCAGTCATACAGCTGCATATTTGACTGCTTATTCAGATTAAGCACCTTACTCAAGGTGATCAGCCAGTAGGTGACAGTCCCTTGTTCTTGGCCACATCACGCCCGGCTTGAGGAAGTCCTGGGTGGCCTTGGTCCACAGAGTCCCAAGCTGGGCCTTCCCCAAGGGTGATTACAGGCTGATTATGAGAGCTGGGAGAATAGGATGGGGGGGGGGCACTTTCACACAGACCATGACACAGAAATCCAAAATTTCAGCTCTAACAATGGGGGGCGGGCAGGAAAGATCCAGGTGGTAATCAGAGGGGACCTAGCATACCTTCCCTTGTTGGCTTCCCAGCCTTTGCAGCTCTCAGGTGATTCACTCTGTCCAGAGGAGAGCCGGCCTCGCATTGGCGCAAGTCAGTAACTAATTGCAGGTAAGCGCTGCCCCGTATAGCATCCGCCCAGCATCCGCCCTCCCTGTCTCACACAGACCTTTCTGGATTCGTTCTTCCTGACGGCGAGCTGTGAAGGTGATTATGTGGGCCTTTCTCACATTCCTCTAAGCGTGATTCTCATCCACACTCCTTCTTTTTTACAGAAGATTAGGAAGAGTATTGCAGTCTCACTCACTTCTTGTGGCCAAACAAGGTGTCGCGCTGCCATCCTGCCATTCCTCTCAGAGATTTCAGTGGGAGCTGACTGGCCTGACAGAGCCCTTGTTGTGTAAGCGTCTGTCAGGCTTGAGAAGAAATAAAGCTATTCCATTCTGTGTTCTTTCACTGTGTGTCCTTGGCAATTTAGATACAGTTTCAACAGGGCAAATATTATTGTATGATAACAACCCCATGCCTTACATAACAGCCATAACCCTATTCTCCTGCACTGGGCAGTGAGAATTACAGGAAAGCAAAACCAAACTGTGTCTCTGGAGGAGAGGTGAGGTAAACATCCCCTCCTCCTCCTGCTATTGGCCTTTTCAGAGTCAAGTTCCACCCATCATCTTGCATGAGGTCAGCATCCGCCACCTTGCAAACACCTGAAGGGGCCAGTGTCACGCTACACGCAGTAACTACACCACACCAGCAGGTGGCAGTGGCAAACACGTTATTGGATCTCTGGTGAACGCAGCTGACATGTGGTACCCGGCTCTTCGGCTGGAAGAATGACATTTTAAAAGCATTTTAAAAATAATTCCTCTTTCTAAGAGGACTAGGTGACGTAGGAGCTCCAGGTCTCTTCCGATCCTGTTTCTAGCAATTATTATTATTATTATTATTATTATTATTATTATTATTATTATTATTATTTTCATCCATCCAAACACAGCCCTCATCAGAAGAAATAAATCGGAAGATACATATATCTATCTATCGATCTTCCAACCATTTTAACAAACCATGTTTGTTAAACTGTAACTGTACTGTAATTTCTTTTAACTGTAAATTTTAACTGTACCGTCATTCTAAATGCATATGTTAGACAATTATGTCCTACTAATGCTCCCTTTGTATATTAAGGGGGCCTGGCATCAATACATAACATTAAGAAAACATCAGAACTCATAGTGATTGAAATAATCATTTCTAAAAGACAATCCAGACCAGGGGTGGGCAATCTTATCCGCAAAGAGCCGGTGTGTGTGCAGGTTTTTGGGGTAACCTTTAGGTCGGCTGTTCAAACCCAGGTGTGAGGACTCTTCAGCCAATCAGTCCTCTAATTAGTAATCTAATTTGGCAGTTGCAGCGAAAACCCGCACACACAGTGGCCCTTTCTGGATAAGATTGGCCACCCCGATCTAGACTGTTGTTGGGGATTTGACGGACGATACTGGCAAAATTCCCAGCGAGTGGTTATAGTGAACCAGTGCCCCCCCCACACACACACACCCATACTCACTAAAATGGCTGCTTTTCTTTCCATTGCTCTGCCATGCTTTTGTTAATGCCATACCCAACTGCACCTCTTCATCAAAAGAAACAGCGAAATCACAGCACACAGTTACTATCAAAAAAAAAGAATAAAAAAGATTTCCTTATAACACCGAATTCTGGAGCAATAAAAAGAAGGACGGCTTAAGGCAGACCTTAATCTTCATTTTCATTCGGCTGACCTTTTTTGTTTTGTTTGCCTGACTGCACTGGAAAGTCTTTAAGTCCTTCATCATATTAAAATCAGTGACAAATAAGCCTATATTTTTCTCTGTCAAAGTAAGAGATGGCCCGTGGCATATAATTTTAAGTTTGAAAGAATATTGAGCGCCATTAATGCAATGTTGCAGGAACTCTCTGCTAATAAACTGATGAGATTTCAGGCAGGTAACTTGCTTGATGGCGATTATTTTCTGTATTTTTTATCGCTGGATGCAATGGTGGCTGCAGAACCCAGTGACCCACAGAACAAAGTTTGCATAGCAATTCTCTGCATCCACCCAGGCTCCCCTTCACCTATAAGACTGCCCCCTGGTGGTCAGGCTCATCATTACACAGGCTGTTTTTTTTTTTTTACTAACAGTAGAGGGTCTATTGCATGGCTGAGTGCGTCTCTGCTCCCTCCATGCCTCTTTCATTTCCTAGGTTTCACCTCCAGCCTAAACACTTCCAGTCCTGTATCAGGCTTTATTTTCTGCTCTGCTACTCTGAACCAGGCTGCCGAAACTACACGACCAGCACACCTCCCAGAGGGGACTGGAAACTCACAGGCACCTGGCACCTGCCCTGGGAGGGCATTCACAAAAGGGGTACCTGCTTATATGCCGGGTGACATAATCACTGTATGGCGGCCCCTGGCAGTGACCACTCTGGCTATAGCTACTGAAGGTTGACTGCTGTTGCATTATGGGACCCCCCCCCACCCCCACCAAACCGCTAGCTGGTCCCTTCTGACAGGAGACTTTACAGCACCCAACCCAGGCTACCATGTTCAAGAACAGCCAGAGGTATAAAGGAACAGATACGTCATTACCATATTTAAGTCGTTTTTTTCGCAGCTTTTTCTTCATGAAAAGAAAATATGTGACTCGCCCATCTTGCTCTCCATGCGACACACAGACAGGTGACAGCAAGCTTGGGGGTCGCAATGCAGGATCATCCAGCATGTAGCCCCCCCGGAGCTGGGGCTTAGGGGCCGGGACTCAAACTGATAGCATTCCGGCCACAGGCAGGCTTAGCCCGCTGAACCACACACTTTTGCTTACATTTAAGTATTAAAACTGAGTTTCTTTTCCACCACCGAAACAGCTTCCGTCCCCAAGCCATCTGGATCCTCGACAGTCAAACCTGGAAGAGCTCGATGGACATATAGACAGAAACGGTATCAATCCCAAAGGAAATTGCACTATTACTTGCTCTTGTACCTCATGTGACTCGTAATTTCTTAAGCGTTACTATAGCAACGTCTATTTTCTGTTTTCTAGTCATTATTTGGACTCGTTTGCTGTTTGTCATGCTGGGTGTGACCGAACACGCTAACGGTAACATCTGTTGCTGTATGTAACTATTCCATGTACAGGTACAGTGTACTCTTTACATCTTGACCCAAGAGTTTGGCGCCACCTACATTAGACTGTCTTGGTTGAATATTTAAGACCAGAAATAGACTGATTACTTATGCTCTTGATTTTATCAGCTGAGCCTTCTGGGAAAAAGCCTGCTGGCACCCATCCAGGGCGCCGCCGTGAGATTCACAGGGTAATTACCTACACGGCGGAGAGGGTGACACCAAACAGCTGGGGGGGGGGGGTCACATCACCATATAATTTTGATAGCAATTTATTTGTACTGAAGAATTTTCATACCTGTGACTCAACAAGTCACACAACAAAATTTACATACTGCATATTTGGCTCTTAATTAGAGTGGAAATGGGTCTTTGGGGGGTGTTATTCAAAGATTTTAAAAGCAGCTGCATGGAGACTGTAGGTGTTTCAAACTGTGTGATTTACTCATGCATATTCACTGGCCTGTTGGTATGCCTCTTTTATGTGAGGGACAGAGGTTTGACTGGTGCTTATGCTCCCTCGGACCAGCTGGTGGCATGCTGGCTGAGGCATTTTCAATAAAGGTTGATAAATGATAAATCTTAAATGATAAAACCGATCGTTTGATCACAGGCACAGAGACTTAGCCCACTGAGCCCCTCACCAGCCCCTGCTTTAAATTATCAATCAACCAATCAATCAATCAATCAATTATTTAATTGATTCGCGGCGGCAATTCCTGAACCCGCTGGTGGACACCGGTGGTGAGGGATGCCATCAAGCTGAAGAAGGAGTCCTACCGGGCCTTTTTGACCAATGGGACTCCAGAGGCAGCTGACGGTTACCGGCGGGCTAAGCGGAATGCGGCTTCGGTGGTCGCTGAGGCAAAAACTTGG
>JAODKC010000038.1:21364121-21375709 GCA_026777985.1 Mormyrops attenuatus
ACACAGGGTTTACTGACACCTTTGGGCTCACTAGCTGCTTGTTTGGTCACTGTGACCTTTGATCTTTGCTTGTCTGGAAGCTGATTCACCCTCATCTCTCCCACGAACGTGGAAATGCGCTGAGATGCCGCATCCTGGGCCGTGCGGCCAGGATGTGTGTCAGTGGGAAGATGGCTCTCTGGTGTTCAGTAACTTTCGCTTGTGCTCATTATTAAACGCTTGGGAATGCCTTTTTCTCAGAAGCAGGCTGCTCGACATGTTCAGCGTGATTTCCTTTGTTTGGCTTGCATGTGACGCGCCTGAAAGGCGTAATTAGACTGTCAGACATGCAGGCGTTTGGTGAGTCGGCCGAATAAGACATGCCAAGCTGTGCTGGTGTGCAGGAACATTTGGGACACACTCTCCGGTCTGTTTGTCCCCGTAGCCAGGTCTCCTGCCTGGCCCTTCGTCCCCATCTTGACAGGGTGGTGCCCAGTCTGGCCTTGCACTAACCCATCCTCCTCTGTTCCCACAGTTCATCAGAGAAGTCGTCGCCCTGGAGATCCACAGGTACTGAGCTCCCCTGCATATTTTACAGCTGTTATATGTGTGTGTGGGGGGGGGGGGGAGTCTGTATGAATACATACCAATGCCTGGGCCGTCGACATTTGCATAGTGATGGCTGCTGATGGAAGGCAGGTACCAGCCATCTCAGCCTCTCGGTCGTTACTGTTTACCTCCTGGAAGGTGATCATTAACCCGTGCGGATGAGCCCCCCCGGCTCACCTGTTTCTCTATTAGGGTGATGATGCAATATCGCGGGTGGGAGCGGGATGTTTGTGGAGGGGTGTGTGCGAGGTGCCGTGCTAGTGACATACCCTCATTTGTCCATCGATCACGCAGTGACTAGTCGTGTTGCCATTTATGAGGTGTGGATGTAATATATTCTCCTGGGGAGGGGGGCGGGGTCATAATCATCCCCTTCGGCCAATCCTGGCACTCTGTTAAGAGAACCAGTCTGGTTTCAGAGGCTCCCTGCACCCCTTTAAATGGATGGGGGGCAGTCCCTTTTGGTCATCTGAAGAAACTCAGGGGTGTGACCACTTTATATTAAAACAAGTCCAAACTGTAAATGTACTAACAGGCCCATGTCGCCTTTTTGCATTAGTGCTTCCATAAATTCTACCACGGATGTTTTTTGCTTAAGTCTGGATTTATGTCTTAAATCGACAGCTACCTGTATCCTGTTTTGTTTTGGTTTTGTTTTATTAGCATATATAACGTAGTATTTAGAATATGATATTAGTAGTAACATTTTGATGAAAAAGCAGGCTTTCTGAAAGATGCCCCCTGGCATCTCCCCTGGTGGAGAAAGGGGGCGATCTGTCACCATCCAGCACCACCTACGCCCGTGTCCAGTGGGTCAGGCTCAGACCGCCTACTGGGAGCACCTTTAACACGGAACACGGCCCTTTAAATGGACCCCATCTCTCTCACACTGGGCCCGTCTCCGCTTCCCCCAGGGATTGCATTTTGTCTCACGGAGACAAGCTGTTAGTCTAACTTATCCTGATTAATTCCTGGGACAATGTTTTCAGTGCAATTTTCTAAATGAATAATTCATGGTTTGGAACAGGTCAATGTATTTGCATGAAATTAGTCTGTAAGACATTGTCTTCTGATTGGTCGAGTGCTGCCTGTCCTTTTTGACCAGGTAACAAGTGTGTTATAAGTAGTCCCTTCCTTAACTACCTGTTTTTCACTGTCACCACAGATGCTTCAATAGCAGGAGAGACCAAGTCCCGTGTGACAGATGGGTCCCAGTCCCCGCCATTCCACCTGCGTGGCGACCAGGAGATGGCGCCCTCGTACTCCCCTGAACAGCCCTCACTGGCTGAAAGTGAGGGCCCAACCCCCACCCCCCACGTGACCTGGGCGGGGCCTGTTCCTCAGCAGTGTAGCACATGTATGCATGTGCCACGTTATGTGTGCTTGACCCCGCCCCTTCCTCCTCTCCCAGGGTTCACTGGGAACTCCTGCAGCTCCGCCCAGATGAACTCATACGCGGACAGCGGTTACCAAGAGGCCAGCAGCTACTACGGTGGGCAGATCCAGGGAAAGGCGGAGATGAGAGCCCAGCATTCGTACCCGGGGCTCGGTGGAAACTCCTCCCACTCCAGGAGTGCCAGGGCTGAGGGGCAGGCCTCTGTTCAGGTACCATCGAGGGGCTGGCGCAATCAGGGAAGGAAAGAGTGACACCAGTCTGTCAGCAGGTGGCCCTGGTGGTTCAAAGTTCACTAGGAAGTAACCTTAAGAAGTGATGTCATCATTTTTTATCATAAACAAACTGGGTAGGTCTGAAAGAGTAACTGGTATTGGCCTCTAAATGGATGTATTTTCATAAACCTGGTTAATTTTACCACAACCCCAGGATAAGGGGTAAGTGGATGGATGATTCCTTTTAGATGAATAAATGAGATTGAGAACTCTTTCCTCTCCTTCCTTTGTTGTTCTTTCCACTCCTTCTCTTGCTCTCCTCCCTCATTCATTCCTTTCTCATCTTTCCACTTCTTCTCTCCCCTTTTTCTTCCCTCTCTCCTCTCACTCATTCCATTCCTTTCCCTTTCCCTTCTCTTTCTTTACCTGTTCACTCCCTCTTTTCTCCCCTCTCTCATTCCTCTCCTCCTCTCTCCTTCATCTCTCCTCTCCTCCTTTTCCTTTCCCCTGTTTTTCTTTACCCTCTGCCCTCTCTGCTCTCCTCCCTCCCTTTCATTCCTCTCTCCCCTCTGCTCCTCCTCTTTCTCTCATTCTCCGCTCTTATTTTTCTCTCTCCCCTTCCCCTCCCTCTCCTTTTCTCTCGTCCTCCACCCTGTCCCCTCTTTTTCTTTTTCACTCATTTTCCCCTCTCCTCCCTCCCTTGCTCCCCTCTTTCTCCCCTTATATCTCCTTCCCCTCCCCCACTCTCTTCTGTCTCATTTTCTCTCTCCTTACCCTCTCTCCTCTCCTCCCCCTCTCTCTCCTCTCCTCCCTCCCTCTCTCCCCTGTACCCCTACAGACCCCCATGACCCTCCCCACAGCACCGGGCCGGGCCATGCGCAGGGTGTGCTCAATGCCGTCCCGCGCCCAGTCCCCCTCCTATGGCACATGTGCATCCCCGTCACGGGGCTCTCTGCGGGGCTACGCAGGGCCAGCCCTCCCGGAACCGCGGGGCCCGTCCGCCGTCGCCTACGCCAGCACCACGCTGCCCTGCCAGGGCCAGCGCAGCTCGCCAGGTGTCCTGCGCCGCATGTGCTCCGCCGGCTCCAGGCCCGGCAGCGCCGGTCACGCATCCTCGCCGCCCAGGTCCGGCATGACGGCCGTGCCCCAGCACTACAGCTCCACGCTGTCCCGGCCCACGCTGCGCTGCGATGCCGACCCCTATGGCCAGCCTGCCTATGACGTCTACGACAGGCTGATTCTAACACGCCCTGACAGCCTCGCAGGTCGGTCCGACGGCTCCCCCTGCAGGAGGGGCTCTGCTTTACCCAGACACGAGTGGCCTGCTTCACTTACCAGCTCAGCTAGAAGTCTTTTGAACTTGTGATCAGATGTTCCTGGCTGGGCGCTTCTGTTGGACCCTTTGAACGAGATGTTTATTATACAAATAGCTGTTATCTACACTGAAAGCTGTCCGTGGGGCTGAGCAGATGCACTAAGTAACACTAATGTGGAAAGACAGGAGAGAGTCAGCTGGGGAAGGTGGGGCTTCCTGGGCCGCAGGGTTTGCCATCTGACGTCCCTGTTGTCACCCAGGGGCTGCTGATCGGCTGTGACGTAAGTGGTAATCGGGACCCGCGGCTCTCTGAATTTAACACTGAGGGAGGCTTTAACACGGCAGTAGCTGCTTTGGCCAAGGTCACAGAGTGCCCCCCCCCCCCAATCTGACACACAATAAGGGCTACATGTGTGAAAGGCTCCAGTCTCTGATTGGTGGCTTGATGCAGCGGTTTGTCAGATCGGCCTTTTTGTGTCGGTTTGACACAGCGACGTCACATTCTCATTGGCAGCTTTCCTTTCCCCGATGTCAGTGTCACACCCTGATTGGTGGATTTGCTTTCTCGATGCACAGTACTAACATCCGATTGGCTTCCAGACTGTGGGTTTGTCCCATTCCTTAGTTTCTGTGCTTATGCCTCCTTTATGGAAGTCAGTGGCAGTAAGCCGGCTGAATGACAGGATCATTTACTCACATTTTGGTGTGGCTGGGTGTCTCTGCGCACAGTCGCCGTGGTCATCGGGGTGGTCCGCGCGATCCGCTCCATGCTGCCCTGGGGCTTTGCCGTACCGCTGTCGTCCTCACCAGCGCGTGTCTTGGACCTATTGGAAAGGGTGCGAGGTCTGCAGCGTCGGCAGGAGCTGGTCCACATGTGTGTTATGTCCATCATTTTCATCTTTTAAGTGAAAGGGACTAATCACTTCCTCCATTGAAGGACCTGGCATGGGATGGGAGATTGGGGGGGGTGTCACGTTTTAGTCTCTAATTGGTTTCTTTGCCTTGCCGGTGGTGATGTATTAGTGTTGTTAGTATTAATGAGACAGCCTGTTTGACTGCTGCTGTCTCTTGCTGGTGCCTCTCGCCCCGGCGTGCAGCGTCTGCAAATAATCCAGATCCGGGTCTTCCAGCTGGCACTGGGCCCCACCCTCTGGCGCAACCTCTTCCAGTGGAAAAGTCTCCTGATTGGTTAATTGCTGACAGCGGTTTTTTCCTTAATGGCTTACGGGACTCTACAGATGCCCTGATGGATGAGGTGCAAGGTGATTTCCCAGAGTGTGTGTGCATCACTGCAGTGTGTGTGTGTTGTGTGCATCACTGCAGTGTGTGTGTGTGTGTGTGTGTGTGTGTGCATCACTGCAGTGTGTGTGTGTGTGTGTGCATGGTCCACGTATACATTACTTTGTGGGGACCAAATGTCCCCACAGTGTGATTAAAAATCTGTTGTTTTGACACTGTGTGGACCATTTCTTCGGTCCCCACAAGGGGAAATTTAAATTTTATAAAAAATCTGTGACCACAATCAAAAAACCAAAAATGCCTTTTGTTTTGTTTATGGTTTATGGTTGTCATTGTTGGGATTAGGGTTTTGCCCATAGAAATAAATGGACAGTCCCCACAAAGATATTAACACAGGTGTGTGTGTGTCTGTTTAGTGCCACATGCAGTGTCTGAGGGTATTTTAAGCGTCCGTGTCCATCTGAATGGGTGTGTGCACATGTGCCTCTGCTCTCAGTGCGTCTGCCCAGTCACATGAGAGGAGGCTGCTGTGGGTTTAATAGGAGCATGAATACATTTCGTTTTCTGTCTTCATCTGTGTTTTTGGGTGTTTTCCATTGAATCATTTATACTTGTGAAAACAAAATCAAAGGCTTTGCCATGAGAGACTGCGCAGCCTGCTGTGCCTGTGGAGAATATACTAGTTTAACTGCAACATTCCATAAACTCTGATTAGGCAGCTGCTGGACAAGAAAGGCTGACTTAATCGTGGGTTCATGGACGGATGGATGAATGGATGGATAAATCATCCGAATCGGTGACTGATGAATGGTAGGATAGATAAGTCATCTTAATCGGTGGTTCTGAGAACGGTTGGCCAGTTCAGTCAGACTGTGCTCCAGTGTTGTTCCGGTCATGTGACCTTGAGGGCAGCTTTCTGATTGGCTGGTGGTTGGCTGTTTTTGGAACAAAAACATGTGCCATTTATTTATTTCATTACTGCTGCATATTTAATTATTCGCTCAAGGTGACAAACCAGCAAGGCCAAGGTGCCCAGAGGAGCGAGGGCCACGCCCACACCCACACTGCACCCTTCTCTGTCACATACACTCTCCAAACCAGCAAGTTATTTATATTCTCTGTTTTTGATGATTTTAACCCCCCTCCCGCCTCCCCTGTGGTAATTTTCACAGCCTGTTCAATTTGACTTTCAACAAAGGAAAAAAAACATGCTTCAACGCTATAATTTTATTCAAATACAAAATGAAAAGCTGGAATGTAAAAACTATATTCCTCATAAAATTCGTGGAGGGTGACCGCCCTGCAGACCCCCCCGGCGCCCCCACGCAGACCGGCTCCACCCGCCCCCGCCTCCTCGGCCTTATATCTGCACGGATGTGTCCTCCAGGTTTCTTGCTGCTTCTGACTCCAAGGTCACCCCCCCGACACGGACCGGAAAAGCGGTGCGGATGTCAGGACCTCCCATGGCCGCGCGCAGTCACCGCCTCATGCAGACACCAGCCTCACACTGACGTCACACCGTCTTTCCCTGTTTATTTAGGGATTTAAAAAGAGTTCTTTTTAATGAAGTCACAGGATGGTGCAGGGAAGGATTCTGAAGCTGATTCTTCTGTCCCTTTTGCATCGAGTCGTGACTCTAGCTGTGGGAGGGGCTCCTTTCCAGGTGCCCTTGAGGTGTCGGAGCCGCAGAGGAGGTCGTGTACACACTCTGGAAGCTGTCTCTATGTTTGACTCCACAGCAAGGGAGTCAGGGTGTCTGTGAGGTCAGCCGTGTGACAGGCTCGCTTCCTGCCCATGCGAGACCGTGTCCCCGAGCAGACCCCACGTGCCATGGCGCCCCGCCAGTCAGGTGGGGGTTCTGGCCAATTCTTCTGGTACCGCCCCACCGACGTGCCGCTTTTGGTTCTGGCAGGGACCCCATCGCTGGCGTTTGTGAGAATGCCGCAGCAATGACGTCCTCGGTGACGTACCGGCGAAAAAGGCGCCGGCTTCTGGCTCGAGTCCGTGGCCCTGTCTTTGGGTCAGACCGCGAGGCCGAACGCCAAAGCGTCACAATTAGGCGGCACCGCAGCGTGTTCTCAGCTGCCGCCGCTTTAACCAGCCCAGGAAGCCTTTGGTTCTGCTTTTCCTCCTTTGTTTATTTTTCATACCTGCTCGTTCTGTGGCCCTTTGCTTATGTGATCATTGTAATTCTAATTGTTGTTGTTGTTGTTCATCCATCCGTCCACCCGCTTATTGTCATGGTTACCATTCACCTAGCATGCAGCTTTATATCTGTGATGCCCCACTTGTAACCTCTGACCCCGGATCCTTGTACCCCCCAGGCCTTCGGAGCTCCTACTCCAGCCAGCAGAGCCCGCTGGGACTGGAGCTACGTTCAGCTGTGTCCCCTGACCGCCACATCGTGCCCATCTACGAGGACCAGGCCTTCCACAGCCCCGTATACCACAGCCCCGGCAATGGCTCCATCTACAGGACGGGACCAGGTATGCCAGTCTGACCCCCCAGAGAAACCGCTCCATATACAGCATGGGAACAGGTATGCCAGTCACACCCCCCCAGAGACAGGTGCTCTGGGGTACGTGTTTGTCCTGAGCCCCTTGAGCCCCTGGAGGTTCTAGGTGTAATTCTGAATGACCTTTTCAGCCAGGTACTCCCCAGGGGAATAAAGTCAATTATTGGAGTGTCAGAGTAATAAGGTGAAGACGGATGAGGGAGGGGCCATGGGGAGCCCTCACAGGAACCTTCAGGATTATAGAATTCCATCGACGCCCCTCCTACCCGCCTCCCCCAGCACGTCCCGGTGATGTTCCACAAACAGGCACTAGATCCACTCATGGCCACAGTCATCAGACCCAAGAAGTCCAGTTTCAGTCCCAAACACTTTTTGTGAAATTTTAATTTTTAATTTGGATTTTTTTTTTTTGCCCTCTTCTATGATTAGCAGCTGAAACACTTTTGGGCTTCGCTGACCTGAGGGTCATTAAAAATACGGTTGTCTAGGTGGAGGGCTGAAACATGGTATGGAAACGGACCCTATGTTCTGTTTCTGGAGCCGGGAACGCTGCCCTCCTGTGGCAGATTTTCCCTCGCTTACACTGGTATGCAGATGGCCGACGTGCCGCGGTGACGTTGGGGCTCTGCTCCCTTCGCCAGTTCTCCAGCTCAGAAAGGGGTCCGTTTGGGATGGCATACGGAACTGCGTGACACAGGCTGGGGTAGGGAAGGGCCCATTTATTTGGGGTCATGGCGTCCTCTTGCGGCATCAGCTTACGCGGCTACTGACTGACAGCCCCTGCCCCCCCAGGCGCGGCCATCCTGCAGAGGGGGTCCAGCTTGCGAGGCAGTGCCAAGTATCAGCGAAGCAGCTACGCCCTGAGCTCGGCCGGCAGCTACTCTGAGCCATACCGTGCCACTCAGTACCGGCACGCGGAGCCCAGCTACGCCCATGGGGTCCTGACGGTGGACGGAGGGACCACACGCTCCCCCTCCATCGACAGCATCCAGAAGGACCCCAGGTACCACACAGCCCACGTCTGCTGCTCACTGCGACCTCTCCTGCTAATTCTCATGCTAATGCTGTTCGGGTTTAAGCCACTACTAGTTACTAGTTACTGCAAAGACAAAAGCTGCTATGCTTAGGACTGCTGGTAAGTCTAATCCTGTTACTAGTACTGTTGGGAAGTCTAGTACTGCTGGTAGTGCTACTGGAATGGCCACAACTTAACTTGGTTACTAGAAATAATGATATTATTAAGAAAACTACCAGGTAGTCCAAGACTGCTAACACAGTGGTGTCCGCGGTTCACAATCCGTTCCAGGAAAGTGGCCGTGAACCAAGCCGATTTTTCCCATAGGAAAGCATTGAAATTCAATTAATTGGTTTACAAGCCTAACAAATAATAAATTTTGTTAGTTGATTTTCTGGTTTTTATAGTAAAAATAGTGTGGCGACGGGCGGACCGAGGCATCGCGGGTGTCATGTTCCCAGCTGTTTCAAGTCCTGTTGATTACTGTGGTGTATTTAAGTCCGTGTCAGAGTCTGTTTCTCTACTCCAGTCATTAATGTCAGTGACGTCGTTACGTGCTCCTAAGTGTGTTGCTCCTGAATAAACCCCGTGTTCATCAGACTCCTGTGCCTGTCTTGTGTGTACCTGGTCCGATCCTCGCGTGTATTTAGCGTGTGTAAATTTTCCACCGTGTGCATCTTGCAGTTCGGCGCCTGACCAACCTTGTGTTTCCCGTCTGCGTATTTGGGTTCAGTGCTTGTTGGTTGCCTGTTGTGGTCTTTCTATTTACAATTGCACACAGGGCATGCTGGGACATGCGCCCCGCAGGTGCTACACTAGTATAAAAAAAAAAAAGCAGTCTGGTCGAGGAATCTGTTCGTTGACCAAATTTTGTACATGAACCAATGCATTTTTTTCACTAAATTTTTGGTCGCAAAACAAATTGTTCGTAGGCCACAGCGTTCGTGAACCGCAGGTACCACTCTATACTGATGATTAATTGTGTGTGTGTGGCTGAAATATTCAGTGTTATACATCTTTAACATGTTTATGGTACCAAGTAAAGCGATGCTTGCACTCAGTTTTTCAAGTAGTAGGCTAGTGCTTTTTTGAGTAGTCAGGCCTGATTAGGGCATTGCGCTTTTTTATTTAGCAAGCTGAAAGCTCAAAGACGACATACAAGTGAGGAAAGCTTCAGGTCAGGGTGCAGCGTCAGCCGACATGCAGTGCCCTCGGAGCAGCTAACAGTAAAGTGATTACCCTGCTGTATGAGGAATTCGAACCCACGACCTCCTGGCACAGAGCATATCCAATTGAGGTAGACGCCACACAGTGTGTCCCAGACTAGTTTTGGTCCTTATTATAGGAAGAGAGCTCTCAGGGGACAGATTCTAGAGGAATATAAAGGCATGATCAGATAAAATTTCCAAAGGCTGTTTGTTAATGCCTATCAGTCTGGAAACGGTTATGGCTGACTGAGTGTGTCATTTTTAAACCGACGCTCCACCAAACTACAGTCAAAACCGTCCAGATGTAGTAATTTTGGAGACTTCCATGAAGTGTCCGTCTTGCCAGAATCCCTTGAAGACGCAGGAACTTCAGCAACTTCCATGAAGTGTCATGAAGAGTCAAGTTTTTGTACTTTGGCTCAGGTTCATGGCTCCATGGTCAGGACCGGCTGGACGTTGTCTGAAACTTCAGAGAAAACTCTGTGTGATCTCAGCCGTTTTTGGAATGATGTTGTTCAGCCCTGAAGCCAAACGTGGAAGCATTTTGGCAGCGTGGGGCCTCTTGTATGCAGGATTTTACTGTAAGATCCTCACACCAGCTGTCTGGTATGGGGGTGGCAGCATCATGGTTTGGGGAGGGGAGTTGTCCAGTGCAGTAGGACCCAAACGACTTGGCGTTCCCAAAGGGACCTGGAATCCAGTCCGGATCAGGAGAAAACCCAGCCATCTATCCGTGGGCTTCCTCCTTCAGGAAGAGTAAATCAAACTCCGCAGCTTTAGATCCAGAATAGCTACAGAACAGCGCAGACGGGGTGATGCCTGGCTGAGTGTGTAAGCAGTCAGACCTGTTTAGGTGTGCTTCTCTGGGACGCTGGTCACGGACCGGAAAAGCTGTGGAACGCTGGACACTGTCACTGTTAAAAGTGCGTACAGACAGACCTGTTTTAGGATAAGTCCTCATCTTATCTCATAGTTAAGTGTTGACTTTTTTTTCTCCTCATATGGCCAAACAGACTTTATTAAAAGTCACATGACTGTGGAAGTCCTGCCTGCTTTGTTTGCTCTGGGTCACTTTGAGCTCACTTTTTGCTCTGGTTAGGTGTCTCATAGAATTTGCTGGAAATACTGAGACGCACTGGCAGATCGACGGGGAGATGCCAGCTTCCCTCTAAAGTGTTTGTTTGCATGTACATTTATAAACATTCACTCTGAGTATCCTGCTACACCGGCAGAGTGGGGGGGGGGTTGGAGTTTGTATTGATTTGGTTTCTATGTCCAGCCCCTCCTGTCTTGAGAACTGCTGCTGTTTTTGTGATATTGGGAGGCACAGTAAGCCGGGCCTTTCATAGTGAGACTGACTATCACCTCCCCCAGTGAGCCCCCAGTGAGCCCCCAGTGAGCCCCCAGCGGGGTGGAGGGGGGGCCTTTCATAGTAGGAGTGATTATCACCTCCCCCAGTGAGCCCTAAGTGGGGTGGAGGGGGGGCTTTACTAGGACAGAGAAGTAACGTGATGTGTCGCAGTGGGAGTTTGTTTCCACTGACGGCCTGAGGAGGGCAATCTGCTTAAGTTAAGCTCGCAGAACAGCCATGCCCGTACCATCACCCCCAGGCTGGGCAAAATGGATCGCTCCAGTCGCTGAACCCTGGAGGCGGGATTAGATCAAAACGAACTCCGCCCCAAGCCACAGCTCCTCTCTCCTGCCGTCGTCTTGGCATGCCTGGCGAGGACAGGACGGGACCAGACGCCTCCGCCCCACCTGCTCTGGCGTCGGGTGTGTGTGGTGCTAACGCCTGCCCCCGCCATGGAGGCCTTAGTAGTGGAGGGTGGCCTGGATCGATGCCACAAGGGCTTCAGATTCAGGTCCAAGAACCCTGAAGTAAAGTGCATTTGTTCCTCTGAGACAAGGACTTATCCTGAAACAGGGCTGTCTGTATGCGCCTTTAATACTGACTGTAACATGTCAGGCCTGAAATGGGTCTGTATGCACCTTTAATAGTGACTGTAACATGTCAGGGATTTAACCTGAAATGGGTCTGTATGCACCTTTAATAGTGACTGTAACATGTCAGGGATTTAACCTGAAATGGGTCTGTATGCA
>JAODKC010000038.1:21378215-21391288 GCA_026777985.1 Mormyrops attenuatus
TCTCTGCTGATACTCCGCCCCCCTCTCTGCTGACACTCCGCCCCCCTCTCTGCTGACACTCCGCCCCCCTCTCCCCGCTGACACTCCGCCCCCCTCTCCCCGCTGACACTCCGCCCCCCTCCTTGCTAACACAGACACTTCACCATTCATCTCTCAGGCTTATTTTTCCACTCCTGCTGACTGGAGAGGCTCAGAGTGTTGAGCAGACAGATCACAGATCGTAGCCCCGGGGGGATGCTGACGTCTGGCTGATTAATAATTAAGCACCGCTCAGGCGCTGGCGGGGGTGTTCTGTCACCTCCTGGCTGTACAGACCCCCAGTGTCATGCTTTGTGAATCAGCTGCACATCCCGCATCTCCACACTGGTCCTTCTACTCATCCACTTCATTTCTCTCTCTCCCTCTCTCACCCTGGTGCCTCTTTCTTTCTCTCTCTCACCTTGTCTCTCCCCCTCATCTCTCTCTCTCTCAATCTCTCGTTCTGTCCCCCTCTCTCTCCATGTCTCCCCTCTCCACCCTCTCTCTCCCTCTCCCTCTCCCCATCCCCCGATCCTTCCATCTCACTGCCCCCCACCCATCAGCTATTGCTAACAGAGCTCTGCTCGGTAAATGTCAGCAGGGACATCCCTCAGACGCCTGTCACGTTTCCATTTCTTTAATATTTCCCATTCCAGTCTTTAAAAGCCCTTTTAAAAGAAATGTGTGGGTGATGTGGGATAAACTAATGGCCATGCCCGTACCTACCATTGAGGACAAGTATTTCTGCAGCTCCAATAACCACAGTCCATTGCGGACTACACCTAGGAAGTTAGTATACTTTAGACCTCTGTATTTTAAACGTCCTGGCTACAGCCCTGTTAATAGCTGTCAGATTTATCAAAATACACGATGTACAGGGTGGGGGGGGCATGTTGCACGATTTCGTACCCGCTTTTACCTAGTTTGCTGGTGGATTCTAGATCTTTCCAGAGAGAAATGCACAGAACAGTGCACACTGATGTCATGCTACAAAATGGTATTTTATCAGGCCTTTCAAAACCACATTTGGTCCGTATGAGCCTTCGTCTAATCAGAAACGAGACTGAAGTTGACATCGTGTGTCACATGACCACCTTGCTTAACCCCCAGCTGTGGCCCTTTTGAATAGTTATTGACCAACAATAATGCATTTTCTGATCTCTGCCCTCGATCGTTACCTCAGAGTTCAGAGGTGACAGCTGGTGACATCTGACATGCCATGTGAAGGAACTGGGTGCCATCTATAGACCTGTGACAGGTTTGGGGGGGGTTGGTGGTCATGTGACTGGAGGGTCATGACCGTCCCTGATCTTGTGGGGTCAGACTCCTCTTCCCTGCCAGCTCAGGTGTCGGGGCTCACACCAGGGATCGTTTCAGGGGTCGCTTGGCATCCACATTCTCCCCACTCCATCAGTCTGTCACTCGCCTGTCACTGTCTCCCATAATGCACTTAGCTGCGACCCCCTCATGACCTTCTTCTATTTAAACGCTTTTTCATGCATTTCCCAGCACCATTTCTGAGTGACAGGAGCTACTGTGGGATGAAGCGTGGGACGGTTCCCTCTATTAGCAGGAGTTTGTCGCTTGTCGGTCGCTTTTGAAGCGTCTTAAAGGGGACTGTCATGCTCAAAGGAGCGGCTCGTGTGTCCGTTGGCGGGCGGCGGGAAAATCGAGCACAGCGGCTGCTTATTCCCTGTGATGCTTCTGCAGCGTTTTATTTTATCGTGTTTTTTTTTAGATTTTCTGTCCTTTTGTCACGGTTGCTCGGTTAAAGCGTCTTTGTTATCGGTCCTTTTTGTGACTCCACAGCACAATGGAAATGGACAAATTATTAAAGATTAATAAGGATCAGGGGCAGTTGCTATTTTTTGAACCTGAAAAGCCATATTGAACAGGGCAAGGGGAGAAATACAGCCAAGTGTCACTGGTGTTCCTTCAGTTGCTTGCGATATGCTGGGAGATCTTCCGCTAAAGTGTACACGGATTAGTTTTTTAGGATAACGGTCCGGATAACACCAGTGTGTACATACGGCGGGCTGCGGTTCTCTCTTGGGGTTGCCCTTTTGTTTTCCTCCCAGAGGGAGGCGCTGTCACCTCAACTTAGTTAAACCAGATGTGAGCGCCCTCAGTCACAGCACACCCCCATCTGTTAGTCCTGAAATGCAGACTACAAGGGGCTGTCTGTGTATCATCCATGGTGTTAAACATTAAAACGCAGAGGAGTCCCGTTAAGCGCCGTGCTCCCTGTGCACTCCGGCCCTGGGGAGCTGGGGGGGGGGGGGTGCGTGGGAACTACCCCTGCGTGCCCGTGTGTCCGCTCGCATGCGGCTGACTAAACGTGGCATACTGCGAGGAAGCGGGGGCCCGTCCGTTTACGGCCATATCAGCATGCTGGCCTGGCAGGCAGCGATAAGGGCTGTCATCTCACTGGGAGCCCCTGCCTGCTTTATGCATCCTGAGCCCTGTGAAATCACCGCGCAGGCCCCGTGTCTGTGTGTGCGCATTATGTAATGTCATCTTTAAGGGGGTGCCCTGTCACAAGAACACTGGCAGACTGGGGGGGGGGGGGTTCTGGGGCACGCGTAAACTGGGAGCACCCCAGCGACGAGGCACAGGCAGGTAGTGGTGGGTGAGAAACGTGGTCGTGTCCATGGGAAGGAATGGAGGGAAATGAGAACCACACGCACACACACGCGCACACCCATTCAAACCCACACACACACACGTACGTTCCTGGTTCATGGTAACCTCTACCAGAAAGTCACACACACCAGTTTCTGGTAATCTAGTAACAGTCTGATAATGCCAGTGTGCCATCATGATGATTCCCCATTTAGATATTGGCCTGAATTTCCCGGATGTTGTGTCCGGTCCCATTTCTGCATACGGAATGTGATGGTGTCTTGCACTCCGGTATCGCGCTGGCGTGTGGGAGTCACCGCTCTGAGATCTGGCCCTTCCCTTCCTCTGCCCCCCCCGCCCCGGATTCTCTGCAGGGGTGCTGTGGAACCTCTCGTCATGCGACGCGGTGAAGATGACCATTGTGCGCGATGCCCTGGCCCCACTCACCAACACTGTGATCATCCCCCACTCGGGCTGGAGCAGCTCCTCCTCCGATGACGAGCACAAGCTGAAGTTCCACTCCTCTGTGGTGCTGCGTAACGCCAGCGGCTGCCTGAGGTGCCGGCATCTCCCCAACTCCCACCCCACTTGTGAACCGCACTCCTGCCAGCATTGCGCTGCCGCCCCCTGGTGGACAGCTTACGTACTACAGCTGGAATTCTCACACGGGGCTTCTTAAGAAACTGAAAAATCTTTGAGATTCCCCTGCACACATTTCCTCAAAAATATTTAGAACAGCTAAAACACTAGAACTTGGTCTTTCACAAGCATTCCTTTGTCCTGTTAAGGGGGGCACCATTGAACCCGCTTAGCGGCCCCTCGTCCTGACATCGTCTCAGCAAATGCAGACACATTTTCCAGTTGGTGTGGTAATGCTAATCAGTCCGCCACCCCTGGCCCCCTCCCAGCCAGGGGCGATGATCTCTCACTCGTCATTAGCCCCCCATAATGGCTGGCTTCAGATCGTAATCCTATGAGACTTCAGCAGCAATGAGCCACATGCCACGCAGAGAAATACGCCCACATGTGCCTGTGTGTGTGTGTGTGTGAGAGAGAGAGAGACTGACCCGCTGCCTCCTGCCACCTCCCCAGAAACCTGAGCTCCGCGGGGGAGGAAGCGCGGAGGCAGATGCGCTGCTGTGAGGGGCTGGTAGATTCCCTGCTCTACATCATCAAGGCCTGCGTCAGCACCTCCGACTTCGACAGCAAGGTGGGCTCTCCCTCTGCCCGGAGCCCCAGGAATATATAAATAAATGATCCCAGCCCCCTTTGAGAGTGTCATCTGCTTTCAGACCAGAGGGAAATGTGTTATGGATGCCCCCCACCTCCCTTTTTCAGATCGTAGAGAACTGTATCTGCACCCTGCGAAACCTGTCGTACCGCCTGGAGCTGGAGATGCCCCAGTTGGGCCCCATGGGCACGCAGGAGGTGGGCAGCCTACTGGGGAGGGAGTCGCCCAGCAAGGAGGTGGAACCTAGCTGCTGGGGCCGCAGGAAGAGGAGAAAGAAACGGGCCCCACAGGATGAGCAGGTGGGCCCTCAGCTCCTCACCGCGGAGACCGATTCTCCGTGTTGGGTGTGAAAGAGGAGTTCAGGCGCTCTGCATCACAAATGCCCTAATTCCCTTCTCCGTTTGGCAGTGGGACGGAGTGGGGCCCATCCCTGGCTTCTCCAAGGCCCCCAAGGGGGTGGAGATGCTGTGGCACCCAGCCGTGGTAAAGCCGTACTTGATGCTGCTGGCAGAGAGCTCGAACCCGGCTACACTGGAGGGCTCAGCGGGGTCCCTGCAGAACCTCAGCGCCGGCAACTGGAAGGTGAGCCCCTCCCACTGGGGAAGAAATCCCCTCATCGAACACAGAGGGACTGAAGAAAGTCTATGATAATGTGCAGGTAGAATTAAACTCTGGCCTATAAATTTTGCTGTTTATATCCATAGCATTGCATCTGGAAAGCATACCGTGCCTCCTCAAAATGGCCTCCTTTTGTGTTGACGAAGGCATTGCAGACTCTTTCAACCAGCTTCCAGATGTAGCCACCTGGGATGCTTCTCCAACAGTGCTGAAGGAGTTTCCACAAGTTCTGGGCACAAATCGGCTACCTTGCTCTTACGCTTTGATCGAACTCATCCCAAACTAGCTCTGTAGAGTTTAGGTTGGGAGTTTGTGGGGGCCAGGTCATGTGTCACAGCACTCCATCTCATTCCTTGTTCAGTAGATAATACAGTACTTACACAATCTCGAGTCGTGCTTAGGGTGTTTATCGTGTCGAACAACAAATTTTCCATGGGAACCCATGTGACCCTTCCCAGAATGCCAGAGAGATGGCACATACCAGCCTCAACTCAGACTTCTCCTTCTCCCTCGCCTAACCCCCCTGCCCCCCTGCCTTTCCAGTTTGCGGCCTACATCCGGGCGGCAGTGCGTAAGGAGAAGGGCCTCCCCATCCTTGTGGAGTTGCTGCGCATGGACAACGACCGCGTGGTCTGCTCTGTGGCCACGGCGCTCAGGAACATGGCCCTGGACGTAAGGAACAAGGAACTGATCGGTGAGGAGGCAACGTCCACCCACTTCTGCACCACACAGCAGGGAGACACCCATAGACCGGGGTGGGTAGCTCAGGTCCGGAACATAAAAATCCAGGCCAAGATTTCGTTTCAACCAACCAGTTGAACACTCTGTAACTGTGACCCTTTATACTCAACTGGTTGGTTGAAACAAAACCTTGGTTTGGTATTTTACTCTTTGGACCCGAACTACCCACCTCTGGACATAGGCCAGAGCCCCCGCTATGGGAGTGAGAGACCTGCACACATCTCTGACCCACTCTGGACTCGGTAGGGGACCACCTTCTCTGGTCCTTGTGCAATGGGACACAGGCCCCTTCTTCACAGTGTCCTCTGGAGGGCTCCAGCCGCAGAGTATATGCAGGTATACAGTCATGCAGAGAGGACCGGCTCCAGCTACAAGCAGAGTAGGCGGCTGCCCAGGGCCCCCGAATTACCGGCATTGCAGAGGAAGTGAAATGGTCATCAGTCTTCTTAATAGCTTTGCCTAGGGCTCCTGAAAAGGTAGAGCCAGCCCAGTGTACATTGCCATGAAAAAACGTTCCCCCAGGGCCACAGTGTGACGTACAAACAGTAAGTGAGAAGGGGGGGGGGTTTTACACGGTACCAAAAGTGTAGAACACGGGATGGTGCGTAACAGGTGGGCTGCATACAAGGGTGTGTGTACAGAGTGCACTGAAAGCTGCATGCAAACAGTAATAAATAATGCAGCAGAATAAACGATGGACTAAATAGTGTCAGTAGCCTGACAGTGAATAGCTTAATAATAATAAGGTAAAGAGAGCAGTGCGGGTAATCAGATACATACTGTTACTCAGATTCTGTTATGGTTAATGAGCAAACAGGCGAGACTGAAGGCTGAAGAAGCTGGACATGGGTGGAGATCTTGGTCTGCATGGAGACGGTTAACATGAAACACAAACCCTGCTCCACCCCACTGCAGGGTGGGGGAGCAGGCCAGCGCGGTCACCCCACCCGAAAACCATGGGCATTCCGGTGCTGCTCCTGTTTCCCTCCCCATACACAAACTTCTCGTGGCTTTTGCTACAGAAATAGTCTTTACTGGCTTGACATGGAAACAGTATGAGGATCTAGGGTGGGGGGGTGGGTGGTGTTAGGATGGAGGATTAGTGAACATGTATCTGGGAGGATGGCTGGTGTTGTAGGTGTTTAACCTGAGCTAAGTGAGTAAAAACACCCAGTTGGATCCATCCATCCATTCATTATCAGAATGGGGGGGGTGCTAGAGCCTATCCCAGGCAGCTCAAGGCACATCCCAGAATGGACGATTAAGCGGGATGTCTGTAAAAGTTAAATAAATACATATCATTTGTTAAATGTAAGGAGTTTGCTTTGGATGATGTCTCAAGGTACAGTGATGGTCTTCCAGAGCTTCTGCAGGGGCCGTGGGGGTGCTGGACTTCTTGTTGAGTGTGGTATGGAGCTGTTGGTCTGTCTATAGTGCCCTTGAGGTGTGGAGATGCACAGAAATATGGCAGTAACCATCCTAACGCTTCCTGCAGGGAAGTACGCCATGCGGGACCTGGTTAACCGTCTCCCTGGGGCCGGCACCTCCCTGCTGTCGGACGAGACGGTGGCCGCCGTCTGCTGCACGCTGCACGAGGTCACCAGCAAGAACATGGAGAACGCCAAGGCGCTGGCCGATACTGGCGGCATCGAGAAGCTCGTCAACATCACCAAGGGCAGGGGCGAGAGGTGGGTGGGGCCATGGGTGGGCGGGGTGAGGTGGGTGTGGCCATACCTGGGCGTGGTCATACGTGGGCGGGGCAAGGAGCGGGCAGAGTGGGAGCTGGGTGGGGAGGGGGTCGCGTTTAACCCAAAGACGACAATGGTGACTCGGCAACGGGGGTGGGACGGCCAGAGCTCAAGCTCTCTATGCAAACTGCTCACTAGTTACCTGATTACCCAGGAACCTCTCTGGCTGCCATGTTGCAGGTACTCCATGAAGGTGGCGAAAGCTGCTGCTCAGGTGCTCAACACACTGTGGCAGTACAGAGACCTGCGCGCCATCTACAAGAAGGTGAGGGGCTGGGACACCCCAGGTCTGCAGTGCCTTACACGGCATGTGAGGCAGGATTCATCACGGGAAGAAGCCCTGGCCAGAAAGTAAAACTCCAGACTAAGATTTTCTTTTGACCAACCAGTTGAGCACACTGTGACTGTGACTCAACTGATTGATTGAAACAAAACTCTGGTCTGGATTTTTACTTTCTGGACCTGAACTTTCCACCTCTGACTGGAAGTTTATAGGTGTGGTCGGATCACCTTGTGTAAAGTAGCTGTGTATCACACCTTATACATACAAATGCCTTCCTGTTCAGATTTTTGACATGTCTTGTGATCTCAGGATGGATGGAACCAGAACCACTTCATAACGCCTGTCTCCACACTGGAGCGGGACAGGTACAAGTCCCAACCCACTCTGCCCAGCAACGCTATACAGATGTCACCCGTGAACCAGATAGGTGAGCCTAAGAATTCAGGGGAACGTGGGAAATGTAGTCCTGATAGGCCTCAGAATGCTCACCTGGCGTCCTGGTGCTGTGTGTCTGTCCAGCCTGCAGTGCTACCTCTTCCCCTGCCGTGCTGGCAATCACAGAACGCCGCTCAAACTACCAGAGAACGCAGTCAACTATGCAATTTTATAATTACCAAGGAGACAATGGTGTGCATAAAAATCAGTACGCAGGTAAGACACTGCATGCTTGGTGGGTTATCATGTGACAACAGGAAACCGTCCACCGCCCCCCCCCCCCCCCCAGAGCACTACTCTGTGTTTTTCTGAAACCACAAGTTCCTTTAGAGCAGTGTTTCTCAAAGGGCCCAGATGGACCCCCAGACGGTCTGCATTTTGTTCCCTCCCAGCTGCCAAACCGTCCATCAGGAGCAGGGAGGGAGCAAAAACGTGGAACTTTTGGGGGTCCCCAAGGATCGGGTTGGGAAACACCGCTCTACAGCATCATCAGGGATGTTATTGCCCACAGATCTTCTCTGACAGTGTTCCTCACCCTGCCCACCACCGCACCCCCTCAGCCCTGCTCAATTTGAACTCACTTAAGTTCTGCCAAGTTCTAAAGAGCGCCCCCAAGTGGCGCTGTGCTGTAAGTGGCCCTGTGTGCCCCACCCCTGTAACCCCCTGCTACAGAGCAGCCCGCCTCAATGCCTGGGGGGGGGGGGCTGGCAGACATATCTCAGCCAGATGGAAGCCCTTCAGCGTGGGGGTGTCGCCATGACAACACACTGGGGGATTACCGGAGAAAGGCTTCTTTGGGTTTGGATTCCTTGAAGCTGCGCCAGGGCAAATAAGATGGTGCGGTCAGAGTAAACAGCAGTAAACTAGGAGCAGCCCGGCCCGCAGTCGGCTGCGAGCCGTGCTTCGTGGTGGGAGAGAGGAGGTGGGGTTTGGGGGGAGGGGGCAGCCGCTCGCAGTGCCGGAATGAGAGCCCGCCCCGCATGTATCTTTCTCCGCAGGCCCTGCAAAGCCGTCGCCGTACTTCATAGAGTCCTGCTCCTCACCGCCCAGGGAGGAACCGAGGAGAGCACAGGTGAAATGGGGGGGTACGTCTGGAGAATACAGGGGTTTCCCTGTACGGTGGGGGCCTGGGAAAACTCCAGTACGGGAGGGAGGGATGGAAGGAAGAGGAAGAGTGGGCCAAGGAGAAAGGGAGGAAATTAAAGGGAGGGAGGGAGACAGGAGCGGTTTCCATGGAATTCATCTGCTGTTTTCAAAACACTGCAACTGTTTCATGGGGGGAGGGGCATGGGATGGAATGGGTGTGTTATGTAGCGGAGCAGGGCAGAGCAGGTCTGCATGGCCGTTAATGTCTCCCGCAGCTGTACTACACAGACGAACAGGCCAGGAGGACCTACGACACCTACCGGCCGTACCAGCAGCCCCCGCTCGGCTACCAGGATCCCTACTTTGAGGACGCGGTGCACTTCGCCACGGACTACGCCCCCTCTCTGCATGCACTCAAGTCCAACACCAACTACGTGGACTTCTACTCCACTACGCGGCGGCCGTCCTACCGGGCGGAGCAGTATCCAGAGTCACCCGACTCTTGGGTCTAGGAGGTTCTGCTGCGGGCGGGCGGGAGGGGTGGACGTCCCGTTCGAACTGAGTCTGCCCTGTGCATCTCGAACAGGTCTCTACATGCTCAGTGAGCCGGTGACGTCATGGAAGGAACGCAGAGCCAGAAAGAGAGAGCAGGGGGCACCTCTCCACACACGTCGGCCCTTCCTGATCCACGCGCTTCCTTTTCTCGAACCCGCGACCCAGCGGGGGCGACGGTGGAGCGGGTCACATGATGCCTTGCGGCAGCAAAGTTAGGGGTGAGACGCCTCATGAAAAGACAGCTTGACATTAGTGAGAAGAACAAGATGGAGATGGCTTGTTCATGGGATTCGAACCGTCCTCCTTCCGTGTCGTACTTCTGTGTGTCACATCGAGACATTGTCTGTCACCCCGTTCTTGCGGTTTCCTTTCTGTACACCCTGAAATCGAATCCCTCTCAGTCCTCAGATCATCAGCATCAGTAAACTCTTGTGCCATATTAAACCTGTATAAATATATGGAGCCATTTAAAGAAAAAAAATGTGGGATCAATTGAAGTGTCTGAAAAGTGACATTCTTTTTTTAAATGAACTGTGCGATTGTAAACATGTCTGTGACATCACAGAGGCGTTTATTTTTCCATGTCCTGTCCAGTGGCCCCCTGTGGATGGTTCACCGCCATGTTCTATGCACATGAGTAGAAATAAACGTGAACGTTTCATCCATGGGGGCGTTCTGCCATCCTCCTCAGTCTGTCTGTGGGGGGAGGAGAAACAGTCAGCAGATCCATTCGCTTGGTCCATTCTGGCAGTTTCTATGGTGAATTGGTGACTCTAAATGGCACACTGTGTGTGTGTGTGTGTGTGTGTGTGTGTGTGTGTGTGTGTGTGTGTGTGCGCATTCCATACAGGGTGTTTACACTCTGTGCTGCCTGGAATAGGGTCCACGCTCCCACCCACAGCCCTGTACTAGATAAGCGTTTAGAAAATGGATGGTTCATTCCATATGTAACTCACTCAAATAAAAAATTTAATTTCAATCTTACACATTTAGTCTGCATGGGAGTTCAGCCGGAAAGTTCTCTGAACATCAGCGTGTATAAATATTAATGTGTGTACTACACCTTGGGCTGGAGTGTGGCAGGACTTGCAGCGATCTGTTACGGTAAGCAGACTTCAGTGCCGCCCCAAAAGGTTGCAGGAAAACCTTCTTGGTACAGAGCAGACAATTTCAGCCCATCCTAAAAACACAGGATTGTAAAACCAAATGATAAAAATGTCCACTATTTCTGAAGAAACCTAAGAGTGCTGCAGATGTTGACCTAGTATACGCATCCCCTTTCCCTCCCGGTGTCCCAAAGACCCCAATGGATGCATGTGGTCACACCCTCTGCCCCGGGCAGGCAAACACCAGCAGCTCCTGCCAAAAATCCGAATACTGAAATAAACAGGAAGCCGCCGAGGGGACGGGCTGAAGCCGCCGAGAGCTCGTGGGAGTCAAAAATGTTCTGAGGGCGGAATGAAAAATGATTGGGTTAGAGAGATAACCAATCAGATTGGTTGATCCCGCCTCCTCTAGTTGCTTGGATCCAGCTGTACTATCTGATTGATTAAACTGTATCAATGTGCAAGTGTCGTAATACCTACCTAGTTATTTATTTTTGACCGTGATCTTAAATTTAAAAGCCGAAGTGACCTGGCACACACAATTTAGAATGGTTAATAAACTGGTGCTCTAGTAAATCTAAACTTATAACGTATTTATAAAAGCTTTATACTCCAAGCGAATAATTGCATGGCTCAATACTCAAATTATTCTCTGAAATGCTGATCTAAAGTAGCGAATAATTTCTCTGTAAATGATCGCGTACCTAAAGCTTTGCGGTTGTAACGTGACCTACATTTGCATTGTGTGCTGGTGGGTAAGTAACCAAAGCGTGTCGGGTGCTGCTTGTTTTTAACTTAAACTCCACCCCGTAAGTCTAATTTCCTGCGTCGTGCAGAAGCCATCCTGACCCTTTAGGGGTATAAATAGGAGTGCGTGCCCCCCATCGGCGTCCTGTTGATACTATTGTGTTGGCCGAGCGGTGCAGCATGGTGCAGGTGTCGAAGCCCGGGGTGCGGGACAGCGCGGCGCTGAAGGCTGGCCATCCCCCCGCAGGTAAGCGATCCGGCCCATCGCCGCCAGTGACTTTTTCCATTTTGAAAGCTGATCTTTGTTTTTTTTCTACAGTAATTTAATGTGGGACGGCTTGGCTGGATCTCAAGTGCGGAAACCCCTTCACTCCGTTTCAGATTTACGTTTTTGGGCACGGTGCAGCGTGGACAGAGATGATTATTTTCAAAACTGATTCTTGAGTAGAAACTTAGACAAACTTGTCGATCCTTTCACTTCTGACACGTCTCCCTAGGCTGTTTTTCCATCTGAGTATGTCATCTATGTCTAGTAGCTATTTTTTCTTTACATTAGACTTGGGGTTACTTTGCCATATTAATTTTCAGACCGCTGTATATCACTACAAGTTCACGTATGCCCCTAATTCAGGTCGTCTACTGAGTTACGTGTCTTTTCTTCTGCGAAATCGCTCTTCTACTTTTCCCGAATTGCCGTCAAATGGCGCACGCGTATCTCCTCCAGATGCGTGAGTTTTTCGTTTAAAGCCTCGACTCCCGTTTACTACCTGTACGAACACTTCGCTGGCCTTAGTGTATAAAGACGTGTGAAAATACAATAGGCGCCTGTCTACTGCACTTGAGACAAACCAGTTCTGTACTGCCTGAGCGACACCGACGTACAAAAGCTGAATGATGGCTTTGAAAACTCTCCAACTACCCTGCTTAACTCGAAGCTTCCTCTGGCTGATTCCTCAGACTTTTTTCCGCTTAAGATGGAGGTAGACAAAACATTTGTGCACCCTAAGCCTTTGAAGGTTTTGGAAGTGGTGTGATTTGGTGCTACATGTATGGTACTCTAGTCTTCCAAGGTCTACCTAGGCTGTTCCCTACGTGTGTGTTCTGTTTACAGTGATGGCGGGGGGGAAACGGGTGGCCAAGAAGACCTCTGAAGAGTCCTCTCCCCCAGAGAAAGATGTGAAGCGAGCTGTGGACAAGGCCAGGTATCCTCTTAAGGGACCGGCGGTGCGGAGGTGGCTGACGCGAATGCAGCCGTGGTCTCCTAGCGCTTGGTGTCGAAGGAGGATGTGTGACCAAGCAGTGCTTCCCCTCGTCTTTGCAGAAGCTTGTGGTTTAACCTCCATCTAACTGAAGATTGCACATGCTTGTTGCTGTTTTTGACCTGTCCCTGCCTCTTTCAGGTCCTTGCCTGCCCCAATCAGAATGCAGTCTGTTAATCTGCTGTTGGCTGGCACCCTGGACAAGGTCGGTGACACATCTGTCTCCTCGGTATTAAAGTAATCCCTGTAGGTCTGAACTACAGGAAAGCCACAGCAAGACCGCAACAATCGGGCCAACGCTACTGTTAGCCGTGGGGGGGGGGGGGTGATGCGCAAGGGTTTCGCTGAAATGGTGCTGACATGCTTTCACTTTTCAGCTGGCACATGACTTCCCCGTGGCCCCAGTGAGTGTGCGGCACAGTCGGCTGACGCCTGCTGTGGCAAAGCCGCATTCGCCGAAGGCCTTTGTCATCCAGCAGCCCAGAAAGTGCTGAGTGAGGCACCATCCCCCCCCCCCCCCCCCCCCCCCCCCCCCCCCCAGGGCGGGCCGGAGCCGGGGGGGGGGGGGGGGGGGGGGGGGGGGGTGGGCGAGGGGGGGGGGCGAGGGCCGCGGGGGAGACGAAC
>JAODKC010000038.1:21398591-21412902 GCA_026777985.1 Mormyrops attenuatus
AACATTTTTATAAATTTCATTTTTATTTACCCCATGTTTCACCCATTTTTTTTTTTTTGAAAAAACTTCACCTTTTGCCCCTAAATTTACGATGGCCGGTTTTAAAACAAAACCCCCCCCCCCCCCCCCACCCACACACACGCACTTTTTGGCAACTGTTTTTAGAAAAAAATGAATACCAAATCTTACCTTTTTATGAAGACATTTTTTTTGATGAACATATAACCAGCATCCATAGTTTTTAAAAACCAACCAAAAAAGAAATGTATTATTGGGGGGGGGAGAGAATGAATATTAAACTCCACAGCCCTTGAGGGCGGAGAATGTTTTCAATGCAGGAAACCCACATGAGGGGGGCAAAAAAACAGTTACTAGTATTTGGTTAGTTGTAGTAATTATTTAGATATTCAGTGAGTAGTTATTTATTCTTTCATATATGTATTCGACTTTCGATATTTTCTGTGTTTTTCACTTTTGATGGGAGTACATTCTGATTAACCCATCGCAAGTCAAGGAGCACCTGTAATATACTGCATCTGTGTAGGAGCTAATCGTGCCTGTTCATGTGTCTGTCAGACTGCGGGGACCAAGCAGTGAAGGACCGCATCGTGGGTGGTGTGGACGCCGCCATCGATGAATGGCCCTGGCAAGTCAGCCTGCAGTACAACGGACAGCACACCTGTGGGGGCTCGCTGCTGTCTGAGAGCTGGGTTGTCACGGCGGCGCACTGTTTCTCTAGGTAAAGGTACACTGATGTACTGTCCTCACACTCGCTGGAGCACTATATGCAGAAATGGGGCCAATGTGTACCTCAGCAGGTTAGGATGCTGTGCCTGCGATCAGAAGGTCGCTAGTTCAAGTCCCAGGGTCAGCAGAATGATTTCACTGTTGGACCCTTGAGCAAAGCCCTTAACCCCCAGTTGCTCCAGGAGTTGTACATTTCAGAAGCAGAGTCAGACATCACTTTAAATAAAAACTTCTGCTAAATAAATTGTAAACGTAAAATGCAGTATCGTGGTTTTGTTGTTGTTGGACTTGGCTGTACACCACCATACATTTAAAAGCACAACTTCTGAGTTCTGTGGTAGGAAATTATGCAATGCACAAAACATCTTATTCCCCCCCCCCCCCCCTCCCCTTCCAAGTTAATTTGTACTAATTTGCTAAATGTCATTGGTGTTGGGGGGAATCTAAGTTATACAGGAAGATTGCTGTATCTCTTTAAGCAACAGACTCCATTCAACAGTTGTTCCCAGTCTCCCCTACATGTAACATTTTTTTTTCATTCATCCTTCTGCCCCTTGATTGTATTGATGTGTGCTGCATGTATACGTAATACTTTCGCTGTCAGAGGAAAGCACATGACACCTCATGGTGTCGGGAAGCAGGCGGCTAAAACTGGATCAAAAGAAACTGGACTCCCTGAGCACTGGCTCTCGTTTAACTCCCCTTGTCCCGGTCCTCTCTCCGGCAGTGACAGACTGCTGACGCGGTGGCGGGTTGTTTCGGGCCAGACGTCCGTGGTAACTTTGGGAGGCTCCTACGTGGACAAGATCATTGTCAACGGGCAGTATGACCCCACCTCTAACGACTATGATATTACCCTGATACACCTCACTAACCCCATCACTGTGGGAGGTAAGCCATGTCCCGTTGTCCAGTCCATGTGATGACACTAGATATTATTTTCTACCGGTTGCACTATTAGGATTAGGCCGGATTGGGTTGTCAAAATGTTTGTAATCTTATTAAATCATTACAAGCTAATAGCTTGTTTTTTTATGAGTAGTAAAGCTGTTTACTTAATTTTTGCTTAGTTTGCCAACATCCCTAATAAAGAGTGTGAAATTCTTTTATTAAACAGCAAATTGATTGCTTGTGGTGTAATATGATTAAATGAGACCAGCAAACTACAGTCGTGTATTACAGTACAGTACAGTACAGTGTTCTTATATGCGCATCACTGTTTTTGAGAGTACTTATTTCAAATGCATGCTTCCTCACCGTGACATCACCGTATGTAGTAGGGAATAGTGGGATTTCAATTTACTGCACTGTGGTTCCAACCGTCTCCTTTTTATTACCTGACCTCTAGTGGCCATAATAAAAATTACAGCTTCTATAAAGTTCTACATCGAGGTTTTATTTCTGGAGAGACGTGTTCATGCATGTTTTTTATTTTGCTGGAGTTTCTTCTTGTAATTAAACATTTGAAGTCACCCAGCTGTTTTTAGATTTGGAATGGATTGAAATAAAACTTCCACCTGAAACTTTAAATAAACCGATTTTATTTTAATGAATCCAGAATCCATATCTTTTGATTATAGAATAACCAAGTGAAACTGTGGTTCTGTCTTTGCTTCACTAGTTTCTCAACGCCCAATCTGCCTGCCCCCCTATAACTTGAACCTGCAAAACGGAGCCCCCTTGGTAGTGACAGGCTGGGGATATACGAAAGAAGACGGTAAGGCAGGCCTTCCAGTGATCGTTTTAACCGGTCTCTCAGTAAACTGACTTCTTGCATTTTAAGGAGACGTCTTTTTGTTTTAAACTTTGCAATGATTTTACACCCTAACCCACTTCACTCATGCGTTTCTCCACTTACTTTGCCTCTTCTCATTCCCCTACCATAGGTGACGTGTCTAGTACGCTTCAGAAGGCCGATATTACTCTCATAGACACTGACACCTGTTCCTCGGCCATGGTCTATGACACAATGATCACTCCCAGAATGATCTGCGCAGGATTCCTTACAGGGAACGTAGACTCATGTCAGGTACAGACAATGGGAGATATTTAGACTAGGTTCTAGTTTAGAATCATTTTCTTTGAAATTAAACATTTTAAGGACTTTATTAATAGTGAAAAATTAGGTTTGAATAACAGGAACTCAGGAACAAATGCATGGTATAATACATTGTTGTACAGCAGTAAGACAGAATTGCTTTATGATGACCGTATAATTTGATTTTCATTGTAATAGGAATATATTAATCTGTTTCCCTTAAATATATGTATTTTAGTGTTATGGTTTATGGAGAGAGAAATTACCCTGACAGTGCTTGATTGCTCCTAATATTCTTTAGCTATATTCACGCAATCAGTTAGGTGTCATCGTGTGTTCTGTTTGTAGAATACCCCCAGTAATGAGTACCTGGGCACTTTTTTTTTTTTTAAATTTAATTCCTTTCCCATCCTAGGGTGATAGTGGAGGTCCTTTGGTATACATGACAGAGTATTGGCAGTTGGTAGGTGTGGTAAGCTGGGGTGTGGGCTGCGCTCGGCCAGACCGCCCCGGAGTCTACTCCAACGTCACCTCGATGCTCAACTGGATCTACACGACCATGGAGGTCAATGTTTAGAAACCGTGTGCGTTGGCAAGACTGCCTGTGCATGGGGGATAGTGGCTGTTGTAGAAGCTAATTCTTCTTCATAATAAAGAGCCTCTTTTTCTCCTCAGAAGAACTCATAAGGACCGAAAGTACTTGAATTTGATTATTGCGCTCAGGAGACAATCTAGGAAAATTCTGACTACTGGATTCAACTTCTGTTGCCAAAACAGTCCAGCTGTCTCGCAAATGGGCAGAAATATGTCCAGTCTTCTGTGTGTGTTTTTGTAGCTTAAGAAGCTGCCATCTTCAGGGTTTATTTTAGGTTTACATTATGGTTAGGGTGAAATGTAACGCTCAGGGCATCACTGTTTTTTGGGTCTTTTGTAGTCATGGAAGGCCAAACACATCAAGAGTTCTCAGGGTTCCTCTGAAACGGGCAAAGTCTGTGGACACCAACCTAAAATGTTTACACCCGAAATGTATATTTAAAAAAAAAAAAAAAAAAAAAAAACGTTTTCATCGCCATCTCTGATCACATGGAAAGGGCCTTTGGGTTTTCGGATCTAAAAGATCTGTGGATTTTCATTCTTCTTTGGAGGGGCTGGGTGGTGTCCATGGTATCTGACCAGTTGGCAACGTGAACAGGTGCTGGTACCGGGGACACCGAAGCCTCCCTGACCCCCGAACGCTTCGAGTCCTGGCCAAACAGTATCTCCATTATGCGGTAGCCTGTGCTACAGATTAGACCGAAAATAGATGGTGTGGCCTAGGGCACGGTCCAAACCCAGGTTTGGGCTCCCCTCACTGCTCAGCCCTGGTTTTTTCTCGCGCAGATGGTGGGCCGCATGGTTCCGCAACAGAACCCCGTTGTTTGTTTATGGAGATACGGTGCTGGAAAGCCGGCGTAATCCGTAGCGCCTGGCTGATCATGGGGCGCAAAACGGGCGACTTCAGGCTGCTCTGACAGTCGGCCAACGCGGCCGTGATGGTCCCTCTGGGGTCAGGAGGGCTGGGCTGTACGCTACTGGCGCTGTGTTCCGTCTCACTCCCTTCGGTCCCAGCGGCGGAAAGCGGGATGTCCGCTAAAATGCTCCGTGCAGAAGGGGAGTTCGCCGAGCCCCTCGCCAAGGCTCAGTGAGCTCGGTAAGCCATGCCACCCCCCGATCTGCTTCTCTCGCATCATCCCGGGCTACTGAGGCATATCTGAGACGGGGAATGAAGCGACTTTCCTAACCGCGGACGGCGTTTGCGGCATCCTGGCCGCCGTGTCGCGGTAACACAGCTTACGCAGGCCTGCTGTATAATTTAAGAAATTATTGAGGAGCGCATGCTTAGTATATAGGCCACCAAAGAACTGGAACCCCCCACCCCCGTTTAATTTTATCCATCCTTCTTCTAACCGCTTATTCTGGTCAGGGTCATTTTAATTTGATCTCTCTAACTTTCCTGGAGAGCGAGCCTGCTCACTGACACGCAGGACGGCTGGGAGGCGCTGCGGGTATGCAAGCAGGACTGGCCGGACAGCTGGAGAACTGGAGATCACTCGCCGTGCTCCTCTGCCCGGCCCTTGTACCAGCGAGCTCGACTTCCTCAGACAATGCCGCTTCAGGATATCTTAGGCAACCTGATATTTTGTTTGGTCAGAGGTGTGATGATGTCATGCTGTTTATTGCAGCGTTCGTCTTGCTGAAGAACCCCCCCCCCCAGAGCTTCTGAGTAGTGTTTCGTGCCAGGTTTGAGTTCTCAGTATGGGATATCACTTGTGGATTCCCTGCTCTCTTATTTAATGCATAGATTGGTCCATATTTCATATAATCTAGTATATTTTTATTTATTTAACCGTATCCAGCTCTGTTTTTTTTTGTATAACTTCCTCCATATTGTAAATGTTTAATCTTCTGGTTTATTTGCCGTGTTCTGTGTGTTGCTCTGTACTGGATGATTGGTTGGAAACTAGATGGATGTTCAGACTTTGTATGGCAGCCAGCTGGGACTGGGGGGAGCAAAAAGGTGGGCTGTCTGGGGGTCCCCAAGGACCAGTTTGAGAAACTCCACTGAGTAGGACTGGTTTGAGCTGGTAGCTGACTTCACTGGGTAGTACTGGTTTCAGCTGGAAGTACCTGGTTTGACCTTGTTGGTTTTCACTTTACTCCCTGCTGGTCTGCCTTGGAAACATAACTCAGCTGGCCCCTCCCCAAGGTCGCCGTTTCCCAGATAGCCGCTGGCTCCTGCCGCAGCCGCTTGTGGCGACTTGCCCCCACGTTGGTGTCCAACACGCCGTGCGCTGACTGACTTTCTGAGATCTCCAGGGTTCAAGGCAGCGATTCTCAACCCAGTCCTCTGCGTCCTCAAGCCGGTCCACATTTTTTGTTATACTCCACTGAACCAGGTATTTCAAGGCCTTCATAATTGGCTGACAGGTAAAGACAGATGTGTAGATGGTGGGACTGGAAAAAACGTGGACTGGATTAGGCTGCGGACCAGCTTGAAAACAGCTGGTTTTTAAGGTTAACTCCTGGTAAGTGTGTAGCTTGAACAAAATGGGTAATTTCCGAACAGAGACACGGTGGCAGAAATTGTTTCAGTTGGTCTAAACTTGGTCTGAAATTTGAAAGATGTGATTTAATGTTAAATTTAAATGGACTCCACTGGTTCGCAAACTAGAACTGTCATTCTGATTTAATTTAATGTCTGCTGAAAAATATTAGTGGTACAGTAATACTGTCTGCTGTTTTTTTGCCCGTCAGGTGTGCTTCTCAGCCACTGGAGGACAGACTAGTGGCTCTGTTTAAGTCTGCAGGGAGCCTTTAGCACAGCCTGTCAGTGAAAGCCTGTGTGGACTCAGCTTTGGTGGTTAATGTTTAACTGTGAACACACTGCAGGAAGCCCCAGGGCACCCCTGCCAAGCGGACGCACCTGGATCCTGACGGTCTGGCCCCGTGGGTCACTTCGTTAGCGCTGGATGAAGGTCGCCGCTCCTGCCTAAACGTGAGCTGTGGTTTCTGAGGAAGCTGTGGAGTGAGCCGGGCATGGCGGAGAATCAGGCATTCATGAGGACAGTCCGTGCCATCTCTGAGGTCCTCGACATTGTCATTGGTTGGTTGAAGTTGTTTGGTCATGTGACTCTGTGTAAAGGCGGCGCATAAAGAGACATTATAAAGTGGTTACCTGAAGTGCTGAGGAGGGTGGGGTCAGCCAGACATGCCAGGTGATCTACTGGTCTCATTCGCAGTGAGACGATAAAAACTTTCATGCATTTTTGATGGCGTCCCTGCTTGTTCTAGATACCCGGACTTGACGTATGTAGGACGCTCGTGTTCTTGAGGGCCACAGCCCTCCAGGCACCAAGCTGCTGTTCCAGAATAGAGTCAGGACGAGGCGAGTCTATTCTGAGCCAGAGTAAGTGTACAAGTAGAGCATGGGGGCGGGCGGGCATCACCACCAGCGAGGTCGGTCGCAAGCAGCCGCACCCCACATTCTCTCAAGGAGAGGCCGATTCCCGCCAAAAGGAGCCGGCTTGCTTTCCGCGCCGCCCGGCTGTGAACGTAAATCTTATGAGCATTAACGACCGCCTTGTCCTCGTTGTGCCAGGGTTCATTGATGGCAGACGGATCCCCTTCTTCCCAGGCTGATCGCACTAACTGTTAGTACGTTTTTGCCAGCGCTGGGCTCCAGAGAGGAGAGCTGGTTCAAGCTGGAGCCCGGCATGACGGAAGACCTTGGGGATGTGGGCCTTCTGATCACATCTGTCTTTTTGTCTCCAGGAAGAAGAGAAAACTGGATCATAAATCTTCCTGTTTCGTGTTTGAAAGTAGCAGAAATGCTGTAATGGCAGGGATCACATCTCGTAATACTCCAGCTTCTTTGGTTTAATGGGAAATTATCTACAACAGTTTTTCCCAACCAGCACGATCTCTGGTGTTGATACGGTAAAACAGGAGATGTGGAGTGGCATTATCCTGCTAATGTGAGTGCTGCATAACTTTGGTGTGCTTATAAAAGGCTGAATTATATCAGACGCCACCAGGCAGAGTGAAAGCAGCAGAGGATTCTGGGATATGTCTCTTGTTACTAACTGCAGGTGACGAGAGTAGTAATGTGAAAGATGCTTGTCCTTGCGAGAGGCGAGGAGACGTGAGGATGGGGTGATCGTCACCCCTTTGACAATGGACAGCCTTTCAGCGCCTCCCCCCGCCCCATGGATGTGTGCTGTGTTTTCTGAAATGAACCAATGTTGCTTACAGTCGAATTGTAGCTGTGCAAGAAATATCGGTCTACAGATTATATTAGGAATATCAGTGTTGGGAACCTGGTACAGATCATATATGAGTGGGCTCTGTTTATTTCCTTATTCCCCGCCCCCCCCAGACAACACACTCAGGCCCCCATGCCTGATCCTGGACCCCATCCCACGACCCAATGCCTGCATTGTTTTTGTGCTGGTTTCCCCCCTTCTGAGCCTGAATCAGCTGTCCATCACTCAGTGAAACCCACCTCCACTCCTCTATCCAAATAACATCCCTCCTCCTTCCCCCCATCCTCTCATCACGGGGTCCCATTTGCCATCTCGCACAGTGCGGACGAGTCTCAGTCGGGTTGTAATGGGATCCACATTGCCTGCATCTGGTCATCGGTGCCTTTGCCCCAGCTAACGGCGGCTGGTCAGATGGGCCGCCAACTCTAGAGTTGGCTGGCATCTCCCAACGAGGTCTTATTCAGACCTATTCTTATCCAACAAGGTCCTGTTCTTATCCAGAAATAGCTACGTTATTTTTAAGGGGCCTCATTTCGCTGCTCAGTCACGGGCGTGCCGGAGGTCCTGAGGAATGCGGAGCGCAACATGTGATGAGAGAATATTCGATAAGAGCAGCTAGGCGAGGAGAATGGGGCCCTTGTCCGGAACTGGCAACGTCGTCATCTCATTACCTCTGTAATGACAGGCAGGGATGCCCGTCTGTCTGTAGGCCGCTGTTGCTATGTGTCTGAGTGTTGGTCGCAGTCCTGTTTCCAGTCTTTCCATCTTGCGGAGCGTCCATGTTGGTTTGGGCCTATGAGATTTGCCCATGAATGGGTGATTAAGATACTGGAAGGCCATCAGTGTCCGAAGAACAGCGGCGGCTGTTCTGGGCCACAGATTCCAGCCTTACTGTCCTGTACCACACTCTCCTGCAATTGCTCGTTGAAACTTTCCACTCTTTGCATTGTTCATTCCTCTCGTAAAGACATCAGTAATTACTATCAGCGGGTGGTCAGATGTGTTGCATGTGTCTCGCCGCCTACAAGCGAGGGAGAGGGTATCGCCTGTGGCGGGTGCGTGGCCATGGTAACGGGGGACCTGCAGGCAGAGGGGGTCGTCATGGTGAGGAGGTTTCCTCCAGCCCGTGATGCTGAGATGAGTTTTTTCCTTACGGTCCTTGCTTTGAACAGTCCTCATGTGGAACCTTTGGTTTCAGGATTGTCAAGTGCAACCTATAATATTTATATTACTTGTGTGAAACTGTATCTTGTGTTTTTCTCTGTTGGGTCTCACCCCATTGCCGGATGTCAAGGTCCTGCAGGGTCGGGGGTGTGACCTAGAGGCCAGCAGTGATTCATCCTTTCCCTCGGCTTCATCTTCCTCATTTTATTTTTCCTTATTATTCCAGTTACCTTGCAGTGAATTTTGGCCCATATTTGCTAGGCCCCACATTGCTGACTTAGCTGTTTTATACTGGTGGATGTTTTTGCTGAAGCAAATTACACTGGCCTTAATGGCACAGCAGGAATCTGTGCTGATTTCCAGTTCAGACAGGCTCAGTCTGCAAAGATTCTGTCCAGTGGTACCCAAAGCCGCCCTGGATTGTTCTTTGACTTGCTTTTAAAATGGCAGAGCAGGCGTTTGCCTGCTTCATAGTCTCGGAAATACAGCTTGAGGTGAAAAATAGCATTGCTAAATTCTTGGCTTTTCTGGGTTTAGGAGGGAAACGGCAGTATGGCCTGGGAGTCTGGACGCCGTTTGTGCTGGGTGGGGGCTGTGTCGCCGAGCCCACTTTGGCACTGATTTGTGCTTTTACTTAACTTTAACAACTAATTGCTGCCTGTTTTTGCATCTCGGATTGATTGATTGGGCTGTAAAATTGAAAACAAACTTCATGTCCTATGGCCCTGGTTTCAGTCACATCAGGGTCCTGCTGCAGACTGTGACTGTGACCGTGACTGTGCTTATACTTGTTACTGTAACTGTGCCTGTGGCTTTCGTTGTTTTCATAACTGAGACTGTAGTAGTTACTATAAACCCCCCTCCCCTGCCAGTGGCTGTGACCCATATCACTTTCTATTCTGGGACAGAAGCCCCACTGATGGGAATTACAGAGAGAAAGTGGCCTGCCTCTCACTGCCTCAAAATAAGCCACGGTTTGGAGGTCCTGCCAGTAATCCAGCACAAGGTCCGTCAGAACGGTTGCAGTCACCCTGGCGGACTGTTGGAGAAGCTCTCAAGGGGTGGGGCATCTGCACAGAAGCTCGAAGAAGAGACGGAGATTGGCAGTCTGGAGCTGTTTATGTAGCACAGCGGGTGAAGGTCCCTGCTATCCCAGAAGGTTGCTGGGTCCAACTCCCAAGAGGAGTAACCTATCCACATCACAACGTTCTCCAGAAGAGTTGCTTTCCAGAAGGCCGATTGCCAGATTCGGGCTTCTCGTTATTTTGAGGTCAGTTTTCGTTCTTTCATGAAACCACACAATGCTTTAATTAGCTCTCTCTGAGGTCACGTTTCCAAAGGCCTTCTGACGACACTGGAGCTGTTGTGTGTCAGGTCTGGACCTCATTAAAACCCTCACGCAGCCTCTCGGCTCCGAAAGAAATGGCAATTTCAGAACAACCCTCAAAGGACCGAAAGCTGCGTGAGCATAATTAAAATGATTCCATAATTCTGTGAGCGTGCCATGTGCCGCATCTCGCGATACGGAGAGATTACATTTGATCACTCTCACCATACCATTTAGTATGGGGGGGAGACTTTGCTCCTGTTTGCCCTGAAGTATGTGGACACCAGCTTGTCTAGCATCTCATTCCAAAATCAGGGCAATTAATATGACGTTAGTCTGTCTTTTGCTGTAGTAGCCACTGCTCTTTAGGGAAAGCTTTCCATTAGATGTTGAAACATGGCTGGGGGGAATCAGGTTGGGTTCTGATGTTGGGCGATTAGTTCCCTATCTGTGAGATTGTGTGGCTGGCTCCCAGACGTTTTGATCTTCACAATCACTTGCGGTGTTGGAAAGATTGTGTCTTATGATGTTGCCAAGTGGAAAGTCTCTAACCTCTTCTGTATGACCATCTATTATGCTGCTGATAATGGTTCCAGGAGGTTGCGGAACTATGTGTTTAATTATATGGCTGTGTCAGCAATGGCTGTCACTTAATTAGGCAATTTGTGTAATTAATAGGGGTGGCCACATACACTTTGGCCATATGGTGTACAAAGTCCCAGCATCCTCTTGGGGCCCTATCAATTGTTTCTTTGAAAAAAGCGCGCTCATGTACACTGGCTGTCGCGTAATCACGTCGGGGATTAATCGCATTGTCATCATCCTGTGCCGTTCTTGTTCTGCTCCCCCGTGTGACAGGATTCAGTATCTGGGTGATGATGACAAGTATAGATCCTGAAGGGAACGGTGGGAAATTAGAGAAAGTAGGCAAAGGGCAAGATGCATCATTGTTTGCGTTCTTGGTGTCAGGTTCCATGAAGGTGCCCCGTGATAAACCATGATGGCTTCACTCTGGCCGGGACCCGAGGGCCCCTTGGAGAGGCTGTTATGTCTTCTTCCATTTAACGCTGTCTGGTCATGATGCTTAAGCGCAGAAAGACATCACAAGGCCGCTTTGCTGCCACCTGCATCGCTTGATCTTTGCTTACACGCAGAAGCCCCTCCCTGGAAGGTGAAAGGGAGCTGAACAGCCAGCTGTCCCTTTTTGCCTTCCTCTGATGTGGGCTCTGTGTAACTTTCTTTAGAGAGCCTGATTCTCCACGTCACCCAGCGAGGGGGGGGGGGGGGGGGGTGTGGGGGGCCGGTGGGGGGGCGCCCAGGTTGGATTACCCGTGGGGCCCACAAGGTGGGGACAGGGAGACGCCCCCCCCCCCCCCCCCCCCCCCCCCCCCCCCCCCCCCCCCCCCCGCCCGGCCGGGCCGGCCCCCCCCCGGTTGCATTCCCCGGGGTCAACAGAGGTTGGAGACTGTGCGCCCCCCCCCCCCCCTACTGTGGCCTGTTATTCCGGATGCATTTTTTGGGGGGGACGGCTTGAAGGGAAGCTGTTGCTTGCATGTGCGTTGCATTGCTCCTGCCGTAGACTCGTCGCTGTTCCTTCTGTCGGGAGTAGGGGGTGCGGGGGGGCTTGGAGTAAGAGCAAGGCCCCCTCCTTTCAGAACCGTGGAGAACCAGGAAGGAGGCTCATTTCCTGTCCCTGGGACATACGAGATGCTGATGGAGCAGTATCAGCTATCGTGTTTGGATGGATGTGTGTGTTTATTGTTCTGTGCCATATCCCTGTCTGTCTGTCGGGCTCTTGCTCATAGCGGCCCGTTTATCCAATCGGGAGCCCCACTGTCCTCCATTCACAGAAAGCCTTCTATTGGCGTGCAGATGTCCGCTTTGTAGTGAACGAACAGGAAATGGTCCTTGTTGGTGGCATTAAAAGAACAGGTTTTTTTTCCCATTTATTTTCATAACGATGTGGGAAAGGTCTTTTATACAGAGGATGTGGTCTCTTCAAAGGAGAACAATTAATGTGCGACTTACCGCTTTTCAGCGCCACCTGCGACCACGGGTGGCCGGCAGAGTCATTTCGTGAGCAGACCCCGCCCTCAAAGCCAGGCTGCCCAGGTCCTGGGCAAAACAGAATGTCCTGCGTAAGCATGCGGTTGAGGAACATCACCGTTTCCATGGGGAATTGGGCATCGGGTGTCTGTCATACAAACCAGGGGTCTGCCCAGGACATCTTGCAGCTCAAATGGAATCTTCTCTGGCTTCTTTCGTAATCTAGTCAGGTGGCATCACGTTATTAACGTACAGCTATTTATGGCCAAGTCAGAGTCATTGGTTTATTTCTTACTTAACACTTTTCTCCAAGTGTCGTCACATTGTTGCAGCCGTACTCCTCTGGTACTCTGTAGATGGGTTAGATGCTGCCGTAGATGTCCTCATCAGATTTGTCCTCTCGGGTAGTCTTTGACAAATCCGGTGTTTTTGAGCCGGTACACCAGCTAATTCCCCAGTTAATGCTGCCCATACTTCAGTGTGGTTGAACTGGATCAGCTGGTATTTTCAGCATCGTGTCAGCCAACAGTCTTACTCTGCACAGTCCCGCGTTCGTGCCGTCTGCCTGTTTCTTTTCTTTTCTGAAGAATACCAAGCTCGTTCAAAAGTTTTCCACCTAGAACTTGACACAGGAAGAGTGCAAACCAAGGCAGAGAGCAGTCGGTTCTTTACTCATGGATGCATTTTTCTTACAGAGGAGTAGATGGTTTTAGCGGCTGGTATGGTAAGTGGTCCTGCTCGTTAAAATATGGATTGCTGTCCCCTCTAATTTCCTATGACTGCTTGACCTACGACCATACTGGAGAAGAAAGTGGAACGATCCCTGTGGAAGGCCTGTCTCCTGTAGATGTCTGCTGGTTTTGGGCTGGATATAGTGTTTGTTCAAGGTGGTAAGCAAGCAGAATGGTTAACAAGGAGGAACCTAGTGGCATCCAGAGGACACTGTTTTATTTGCTGAATATACTTACCAGTTGGACTAGGACTTGCAGTGGTGAACAGTGTATGAACTTCATTCTTCTGGCTGCAAGCTAAAAGTAAGGAAGAGCCATTGGACAATGGGCACCATTGCTGTGAGGCTCCCCATCTTGGGACACAAGGGTTGGTGCCTTGAGCGAGATTCTTATCCTGAATAGTGAATCATTCATCTGCGGGAGGTGGCGTGTAAGTGTCAAGGCATCTGCTTGGAGAAATACGACTGGGCCAGGTGGTGACGTTAAGGCTTCCTCCTCCTTTGGATATGAACCTGCATCCACCTGGTTTCCTCCAGCTGCGGTCATGACATGTGCAACCAATGATGAATTTTAGGGAGTGCGGGAAGGGCCATGAGGGCCACAAGGTTTAATGACTCCTCACATGAGTCAGTCTGCCGTAAACCAAGGCGAGTCACAGTCGTGTCAGCCTCCCACTCCTAGGGTGATGACTGGAAGTAAACACATGCACACAGACGTTTGAATTTGTATCTTTGTGGGGACTGTGCATTCATTTCTATGGGAAGAAACCTTAACCCCTACCCAGCCCTAACTTTAACCATAAGTAATCAAACAAAATACAAGACTTTTGGCATTTTTAGTTTTTTGATTGCAGTAACAGATTTTTTTAAATTGAGTTTTCCCTTGTGGGGACCGAAAAAATGTCCGCACAAGGTGGGGAAAAAAACAGGTTATTTGGCATTTTTGCGTTTTTGATTACGTTCACGGATTTTTATAAAATTGAGGTCATCCGAATGGGGACCTGAAAAATGTCCCCAAAAGTAAGGAAGTTTCAGGTTTTACCACACTTTGGGAACATTTTGGTCCCCAAATGTGATCTACGCAAACCCACACACACGCACACAGGGGAGTTCACAGGTGTAGTTCCATGGAGGTAGTCACTATCTTGCTCGCACCTACACATCGATACATCTGTATATTTCATCTCCACGGACAATTCATGGTCCTGATTTCCCACATGAATACTGACTGCAGGTTCCCCGCCCCTTCGCTCACAGATCCGGCACGGTCAGGCGTGCTTCCCCGCCCTTTTGCTCAGAGATCCGTGCACGGTCAGGTGTGCTTCCCTGCCCTTTTGCTCAGAGATCTGTGCACGGTCAGGTGTGCTTCCCCGCCCCTTTGCTCACAGATCCGGCACGGTCAGGTGTGCTTCCCCGCCCCTTCGCTCACAGATCCGGCACGGTCAGGTGTGCTTCCC
>JAODKC010000038.1:21435770-21445937 GCA_026777985.1 Mormyrops attenuatus
GGGGCCCCTTGGCACGCGGAGCCCTCTGTCTAATACCGGGGCCCTGTAGCACACAGGGCTCGCTGGGTAATACCGGGTCCCCGTAGCACGCGGGGCTCGCTGGGTAATACCGGGGCCCTGTAGCACGCGGGGCCCTCTGTCTAATACCGGGGCCCCTTGGCACGCGGAGCCCTCTGTCTAATACCGGGGCCCTGTAGCACACAGGGCTCGCTGGGTAATACCGGGGCCCCATAACACGCGGGGCTCTCTGTGTAATACCGGGGCCCTGTAGCACGCGGGGCCCTTTGTCTAATACAGGGGCCCCATAGCACGTAGGGGTAATACCGGGTCCCCGTAGCACGCGGGGCTCGCTGGGTAATACCGGGGCCCCATAGCATATGGGGCTCTCTGGGTAATATCAGGGCCCCAAAGCACGTAGGGGTAATACCGGGGCCCCGTAACACTGCAGATCGGCTGTCTCCACCCCGGCCCACAGAGACACCCCTGAGTCTGAGGACGACAGGAGCAGGTGTGGTTTCATATCCTCGTGAGTTCTAATTTATTTGGCTTCGCTGACTAATGGGAGAACTCTGAAGCCTCATGAGTCATATGACTGCAGGGGGGAGATAAAACACCCATTTGTTTCCCCCCCAGCAGTAACTGGAGCCCCCTTGCCGTTCCTTTTGATTTACGTATCTGCATAACGAGACCCCAGGCCCGTTCGGGAGGTAATTGGTGGTGCTGGATTATCCAGTTTGGTGGGAGGTGGTGGGGGGTGGAGACATGCTCTGTCTTCATGGCATCCATCTGAATCCATCACTCAAACGTCGTTAAGCCCTCTGCATCCTGGCATGTTTAATGCTAGCATGGGATGGCAATTAAGGCAACTGAAAGTGGTTAAAGTCATTAACATCCCTGCTGTTGGACCCTTGAGCAAGACTGTTAGCATAAAACCCAGTCAGATTTCCAGGTGTATAAGCAGGCAAACCGTAAGTCCTATTGAATTAAACCCATCAGTCATGGAAATGAATGGTAAAGGTAAATGTGCAGTATGTATTTTACCTGCAGAGTCTGGATCTGAGGTGCACGCCTTTGGCGACGCGGATGCTAGCTCCTCGTAGCTTAGCACTGTAGCGCTTTCCTGACTGTCTAGGGCTCTCATGTAGAGCAGGAGGAGGAGGCATGAAGCTTGGGACCGGCCGGCCGGCTCCCTCGCCACGTTTCCACGTCCCCATGGAGGGGTGACGGTGTCAGCCATTAATAAGCCGGGGCAGGATAGCGGGGCCCAGTGTTAGCCTAGCTCTGATTTCTGTGCCCCCCAGTCATCAAAGCAGCATGTATTAAGCTGTGCTTTGTGAAGGAGCGTCTCGATCTATGGAGTTGACCTATATTTAGAACTGGACCACTTTCCCCGGCTCCGTTTGGTGCCCCAAAGGGTTAATTATGTAGGAGAGAATAAATTCATTCAGAAGCTTGTTTTTCTGTTCTGTTCCCAATCAAACCTTCTCTCCCTTCTGCCTTAACCGTCATCCTTGATGAAATCTTTTAAGTGGGCAAAGTATCTACAGGCAGCAGTAGAGCCTGACTGGGAGACCGCAGAGGCGACGTCCGCCTCGCATAGGGAGAGGGTACAGCGTGGGCTTCTGCTTGCTGGCCACAGAGGCTGTGAGTTACCGCTGACCCAGACTGCAGTGGAGGGTGCTGCGGCCGTGGGTAACGTATGCATGCTGAGTCAGCAGCTCGTTGGTCCTCCTTCAGCGGAACCATGCAGGTTTCGTCGCGGTAGGTTATGGCGGCGGGCTGCTTAGCATATTAGCTGAATTTGCATGTCTGCCTATGCAGCATTTTCCCCAAACAGTGTCAGACTCCTCCCACTGTTTCCCATGATCCTCTCTTCATGTATTTTTGTTTGTATTAAACCCCCCCTCCCACTCCTCTGTTACCTCACACTACCTTTTTAGTTTCTGCGTAACTGCGGGCCCCCATCCAAGTCGGCAGTGGGCCGCCTGTAGGCTGCACTTCACTGTATTTGTCCATAGGTGGCAGCATAAATCAAGTTGTTATTGGGCAGTGAGGCCCGGCTCCAGTGTCCCTCTTTTGGGAATGGGGACATGAACCCAGACAGTGCAAACTGGGAGGTGCAGGTCGGAACGGAACAGGGATGCCAGCTCACCACGTCACCGCGCCCCGTGTTACGATTGGGTTAGCCATGTGACGTCGTCTGGACCCACAGTGAGTCAGTTGGCGTGTTTCTCGTGGGGGGGAGATACGGGCTCCTTAATTCTGTCACTTCAATATTATTTTTTTCACTGCAGACCTCTTGGGGGCTCAGAACGTGTCCTTTTTCCTATGCTGTGTAACTGGGCCGTTCCTTTTTGGGGTGGGGGCTGATTTACCGCATTAGGGGGAGATAGGACGTGCTGAGTCTCACACAGGGTGCCGTGGGGGGGGGGAGCGGCCTGGCTACCAGCTGCCCATAGCCAATCGTGTTGTGCGTCATCCGGCTTCGCGGCAAATAATTTAACGGGTCGGTACTGGTGGTGGCGCCTCGCTCTCACGGTGAGTCCATCTGCGGCGCCGAAGGACGAGCTCTGGTTCCTGGTGCCAGCTTGACAGGGAATGGGTGATGAGGGGGTCATCACAGTCCCGGGTGCGAGGATGCGGGGGCAGTCTGGAGCGCAGCGATGCCTTACCTATCAGGCAGAATCGATTGATCCTCTCTGCTGAGGTGTGTCTTGGGCCTGTTGAGTCTCTGAATGGCGGGTCTGAGCGGCGGTTCTGATAGGCTGTCAGCCCAAATGGTGAAGCCCACCTGGGAGTTAGACGCACAGAGTGTCCCTGAAGGCATGAACATGGGTCTTACACACACACACACACACACACCAGCACGCGCAGGCCCACCAGCAAACAAACCGGTGCAAACAAACGCACGTCACGACATTCCCCAGTGATCAGTTGCCGTGGTTTCCTGCTGCTCTTCACCGTCCTGTAGCCTGCTGTGTTATACCGGGACTCCCTGCAGCATGCTCACACAACCACGGGGACAGGAGAGCTGGGCCGGGCTGAGCTGGGCCAGATACCTCACCCCATATCCCATCTGGAAGCATTTAATCCAGTATAGATTCTCTCTCTTACTCTCTCTCTTGCTCATTCTCTCTGTTCCTTTTCTCTTTCACTCACTTAATCTCTCTCTCTCACACTCTTTTTTCCCTATTTATTCTCTCCCTCTTCAACGATCTTGCTCTCTCTCTCTTCCTCTCTCACTCTCTCTTATTCTCTCTCACTCTCTCTCCCACTCTCTCTCTCTCTCGCTTGCTCGCTCACTCGTCTTACCCACAGGTCCAATCAGGAAGCCCAAGTACGTGGAGAGCCCTTGCATACCCGGAGATACCATCGTCTCTGCGCTGAGGAAGGTGGCCCAGCACACAGAGACTGCCCACAATGGTGAGTGTGCGTGTGTGTGTGTGTGTGTGTGTGTGTGTGTGTGTGTGTGTAAACAGCAGCATAGCCCAGTGATGGGGTCAAGCTGTCATGGAGAGGTGGCCTTGAAATTCATGAACCTGATTTTCATCCACTGAAAAGTTAAGCGGAGAGAAGGACCCCAGCTCTGATTCAGGTCTGTGTGTGTGTGTGCATACGCACGCACACAGTGTGTGTCTCTGCTCAGTGAGCTGGGGATGAGCTTTCTGTGTTTATGTTCTGATTTTCGTTGTTAGTTTCCATGTCTGCTGAGATTGTCTGCATTTCCAGTCTCTGATGGTGAGGCGCCGCTGGTCACTGATTGTTTATTGCTAGATGTTTATTGTTGGCTGCGTGTGTGTGTGTGCGTGCTGAGAGGTTCTCATGATGTAGATGTTGAGATGTAATCTCTGGTTTATGATGTTTCATTTTTTGCTGTTTTGCTGCCAATTTATCTGTATACATCAGGGTACTATAGGAACAAGCCGCTGGGTTCGGATCAGACAGTAGTCTGACCAGATAGTCCAGAAGTTGGGTGTCGGCGTGTAAGTGTGTCGTGTCAGAGTGATTTGCATGCCAGGGCTGAAGCATGTGTACGTCCCTCATTAGTGGAAAACGGTTCCCCGTCACCCGGCTTGCGTGGACCACTTTGGAGGCGGTCCAGTTCCGAGTTGCCGGTGCGGCCGCCGTTTGGCCGCAACTGCGTGGGCATGGCCGTGGGGCTACCCTTCTGCCAGGTTGAGTGCCAGCAGTAGGTTAGTGCCAGGCCAACCATGTCGCTGTAGCAACTGTAGGCCATCATTTCAGACTCCCGCAACGTGAGGTGAAGGAAAATTAGTAATGGCCGGAAGGATCGGGGCTTTGATGTAAGGCAGCCAATGGCGTCATTCTGTGGGATCCGGGCAGGACGGTCAACTCCATTGACAGTTCTGCTGCATCCCATTTACCTTGGAGAAGTCAGAGCTGGGAATGATGTCACACCTGAGTTAATCACGTCCAATGCAGCAAGTTGGAAAGCCATTTAGCGATACCAGGGACCTGTTTCAAAAACAGGATTTCTTGCTTAGCTGGAGAACTCTTTAGGGTACCCCAGTTTAAATGTCCTTTATCTTTGTTCGCTTACATTTAGCACAGACTACCTTAAATCTGACAAGTTATCTGGCTAAGCAAGAAAACCTGCTTTCTAAACCAGGCCCCAGCTCTAGCCAGGTTGATTGTTAGCAGTTGATAATGCATTATACAATGTTTTGTGCATAAAAACACCATAGCAACATGTCCACAGATAGCAGTTGGACAGTACTGTGTGTACGATCGATGTAATGAAACACAAATAAGATATAAGTGCTAATAGACAGTATATAACTAAAGCTCTCACTTCTGCTGATAAAGGCCGCAGGCAGAGGTGCCTCCGACTTTCCAAGTCAGAATTCCGACTTGCGAGTTTAAATGGAACACAGTATTAGCTATACTATGGGTGAGACCTCAGTGACCCACCTCTTAACTGACACTATTCTGTAACCCCCCCCCCCCACCCAAACTTCTCTCACAGTCAGAGCTTTTAGGATACTGATGTTGAGTGCTTTTTTCAAAGTCATTCAAGTAGAGTCAAGGAACGACTAACGTGGTTGATGGATTTTGCAATGTGTCACACTTTTGTAACTCTTTGCCTTGTGGCGTTTGAGCCTGAATGGTCCCAGCCAGTCACACATATTCAACAAGGTACCAGCCCACACTCTATTTGGTTCAGGGCAAAAGTAGCATTTTGCTATACTGCAGTGGATCTGAAGCATGGATTGTTGCAACTCTGATCTTGGCTACTGTGGATGGTAGCAGGACTTAAACTACCAGGAGACCCTCAGAATCCTGAGTGGTGCACATGTAGTGTAGAGGTGTTCACTCTGTGCATGATTTGCATTGCACCAGCTTTTCTCTACAGCACACCCTTAACTTGGAAGTGTTGAGCCATATTGCAGCACCATGATCTTCTGAAGACCATTGAATGATGACACAGAGATGTTTGGTCATCTGTTCAAGATCCGTGACACATCCTCCGGGAGATACTAAGAGTTTTGTGTGCTCCAGGTATCATCAGGTAAAACCAGGTAGCAGAGGTTACTACTGCGCTAGCCTCTTGCTTTCTTCTGTCTGCGTGGAAGGAGAAGGTTTTAGGTAAATAAAATAACAGGTACGCCATCCCCATCTCCCAGTCCTCTTACTGGGTCACCAGACATTGCGGGAAGTTGGCCGCCGTGAATAAAGCAGGCGGCATATTTGAGGGATTACGGTAAAGAGGACAGTGTTGCCTGCAAAGAGTGACTGGTTATAGAAAGGAACAGCAGCAGCGGCGGTAATGGCTGGGCTAGAGGTGGCGGCGGCCATAATTTTGTGCTTTTGGATGTATAAATAAAAAGTTTAAATATCCGCTTATATCTATCACCTGCATCACCGTCTTGACGTAAGTGTTGTGATTCCCGGGGAAAGTGACAGAAGGCCTTGCATTGAGGGGCAGCTCGCGCTTTGACACTCCCAGGGCCTTCATGGATACGCAGCTCTTCAATAATGGCTCAGAGCCTCTTGTGGGCCAGAGGTCGCCGTGTTTGACTTTGTTTTTGTGCAGAAAATAAGGTCTCCGTGACGGCTCACGGATGGGGGCTGTAATTAACGCAAACTGCACCATTAATGTCGGAATCCCTCAACTTCGCTGTGGAGCATCCTTTTAATCAAGAGAAACTTCTGGCCTCTGCGCGGCCTTGTTAGCGGTCTCCACAGAGGGCTGCAATTAATTCCTCCGTAAACTTCGCAAAATTGAAATTACATCTGAAACCACCAACCTCGATGAGGGATTTAAGGAGATAACCAGAGGCGCACACTATCATTAGCGATATCTGTGTATCAGACCACTTCTATTGCCGCATATTTTGTTGGCTCTCTTCCATAAATGATGTCAAAGGTCAACAGTAATTGTGCAGCTGGTAACCCGATGCTTAAGAAGTTAGACCAGAAGTTTTGTTTGGCGGGAGAATTTTGGAGGTGGTGGGTGTGGCCGGAGAGGTCAGAGTGATGGCGATATGAAGACAGGGCTCTGCTGTTCAGAGGTGTGGGCGGAGAGGTCCGAGCGATGGCGATGTGAAGACAGGGCTCTGCGGTTCAGAGGTGTGGCCGGAGAGGTCCGAGCGATGGCGATGTGAAGACAGGGCTCTGCGTTTCAGAGATGTGGCCGCCAGCCTCTTTTATAGAAGGTTCTCATGCTTAGAATATGCTAATGGTTTTGTCCCACCTACTTATCCCTCCATTCAGTTTTCCGGCAAGGTTCTTGTAGCTCGTTCATTTCCATCCCTCTCAGACGGCGTCATAAACGCTAATTGCATTCTGCGGGGAGGTGGGGATTTCACCCTTCACCTGACCTTGTGTACCCACAGTTGTGCTTGTGCCGGAGGCCTTGGGAGCAGGGGGGGCCCAGTGGTGGTGCAGATAGCTGTTGTGGCCCCGCGGACACACCCGCCTTTAATTATATGCCGGTAAACACACTTACTGTAATTATCTGCCAGATTCGAGTGCCTCCACACCACAGCCTGATTTCTGTCCCGTGTAAATATTAGCCTTGCTTGTCCTCACCCAACTCTCTGCTGCATGGGTTTGTATTTCATTGTCTAATTGTAGAGGCCGTGATAAATGGGTCTGAGGGATTTAACGGTCTCGGTCAGCGAATACCTTTTTTGTCGGTCGTTCTGCCTCTCGCTCTGCACCCCGTTCACCCCATTTTCTACAGCTGCTGTTCAGTCTATGTTCTGGTCACAGCTGCATACTGAACCATAGGTGACTGAGCCTGATTAGTTAACAACCTCACCCCCTTTTGTTAGAAAATGGTACTTATCCTTTTCTTTTTTTGTCGAGGGAATCCTTAATGTGCTGCAGTGCCTGTGTGCTTGTGGATGTTTTTCCCTGGATTCGGGGCTGGTTCTTAATGGTACGCCGCTTGTCTTGGAGGTCTCGATGAACTCAACATCCTTGAAAAAGTGTCTTCTCTTGTGGTCACTCATTTGCTGCACTGCCTATGTGGCCTCTCTTAAAACCGTGACTTACCGTAGTTGCTGGTAATTGCTCGTCGCTACAAGAACTGCTTCATTTCAAAGGTATCCCGTAAGTAAGATTCTGCTTTTATGAACTGGAACTGATGGATTAAAATACATATGCACACAATTACTTCCACTGAAGAAATTTCCAAAGAATTTGTTTGGCAAAAAAAAAAACAATGTTCACCCAGGGTCTCGGAAGCAAACAGCTTCGCAATTTGGCACATTTTTGAAGAGCAAAAACAACTTACTAACTTTGGACCTGAACCATTATTAATTGAAATTCTCTAAGCACAGACCATTTCGCTTGAAGCCTAACCTGGCATTTTATTTGGCCAGACACACATTTTCACTGTTAGATCTGAAACATGCAGGCGTCACCCTGCACTGTAAGGACAGCATGGCCTGTCTGTAATGCACACTAGCTAGACTGTGGTTTGAATGGTGATGAGCTTGGGTTCCCTCTTGTTGCATTCCATTATATTACATTATACGATGTTGCATTCCAGAGCTTAATTCTGTTCACTAATTAATTCAACGAGACTCTCAAGCCTGGTCCCGTCCACAAAGAACAGCCATTCCCCCCACATATTACCCTAGATTCTGCCGAGTCTTTTTTTCAGTCACAGAAACAATAAAGGTTTCTCACAACATCAGCCACCTGGAGAATATTAGTTCCCTTCACAGAGGAAATAGACCTCAGCCCTAGCGCTCCGGTCTGTCACATCTGCTGCCTCACATCGTGTCATTCAGTGTACATTCTTCAGGATCCATCGACCACAAAAACGTCAATGTGTTTCATTCGCCACTGTGCTCTTAAGTGGCCAACTCCACTAATCCCCCAGGTGGAAACGTGCCCCCCATGGGGATGTTTTGAGAACCACCTCCTCCCTTGTAACACAAAGAGTCTGTATTTATCCACGAATGGGGTTCAAAGTTGGGGAGGGGTGGCACTGGTCTTTCACACCATCACTAACCCTTTATCTGACTTTGCAAATGTTGACTTTGTGTGCTAGTGTTCTATATGTTCTGCCCCGGGGGGTGGGGGCAGAAATACAGGGAAAGGAACAAAGCTGAGCTGTAGGGATGGGGAAACGATTTTACTGCACAGCCCTGACCTTACAGAAGTAACACTAGGTGGCGCTAAACAAAACGAAATATAAGTGGAATGAACAATGATGTGCCTTGGTTTAGAGCCATGATACTGGCAACTGCGGCCTTTTATGACATCTACACACTGGCAATAAGGGCAGTAGAGGGCATCTACACACTGGCAATAAGGGCAGTAGGGGGCATCTACACACTGGCAATAAGGGCAGTAGGGGGCATCTACACACTGGCAATAAGGGCAGTAGGGGGTCCGTTACGCTTGGCGCTGAGAAGTGGTGTTGGGATGATGTTAGGTTTAGCGCAGCGTAAATCACTGAGACTGATCCGTTTGCACGAGGGACGAGGTGGAGCTCAGGCGTGTTTCAGGTGTGTATTTACTCCTACCACAGACTCAAGGAGGGAATTAGTCAGTATGAGGCCACTATGGGATGTGGTGACCTTCATCTTGCATCGTAAATAGAGCATTAATTACTACTTATTTCCCAACTTGTTTGGAAGCAGTGTGGGACTGCGCCCTCACTGCGCTATTTAGTTTCTTTTTCTTTTTTTTTACTATTCCAATTAGGGTGAGCGGCCTCTGTCATCGATTTAATCTGGGTTTGAGTGTCCCCAGTGGCCGAACGATGTTTTTATATGATCTGTGGAAATGGCTGTGTTTAAACAGCCTGGTTTCTGGGGGGGATCGATGACTCTCTGGGGGAGTATGGCTTAAGGTCGATCTGTGACTTATCTTTGTGTATTTGTAGTGTGGTTTAACTCAACTCCCAGGGTCCCTTTAGGTTGACACTGTCTGACAGTTGTTCCGGAGTTTTTAGCAGATTGGTTCAGCCAGCTAACACTGATAAGTGGGCGATTGGATGAAGGCTGCTGCCGGACTGTCAGTGGCTAGGTTAACCTGTTGAACCCTTATTCAAAGACAAGGCCCCCATCAAAGGTGAGGACAAATCTTAGGGCGAGGCATTTTACGATATGAGTTTTGTAGTGTCATGTTGCTTGGTTTACCTCGAGTGCAGCAGCATGTGCAAAAAGTACGTAAAATGAGTTTTTTCCCCCAGATCTTTTTTGCAAATGTAATAAGGACACTGTCGGAACAGCACACACAGCCCGTGTCCTATATAAATGTGGACTGGATTAGACCAGCTAAAACTGAATTTTATTGTGTCACTTCTTTTCACATACGTACTGCAAGCTCCGAAAGTTAGTGCACAGTGCTTTCGGCGCCCAAGCCAGATTCACATCTTCCGGTTTTCCTCGAAGGTCAAAGCTGGGACTGACATCACACCCCAGTTAATGAGACAGGTGGCCAGAAGCAGTGTAGTCTGTACCCCCCCGCCCCCGAAGGTCGAAGCTGGGAATGACATCACCCCCAATTAATGAGACATGTGGCCAGAAGCATTGTAAGTCTGTCCCGCCCCCGAAGGTCGAAGCTGCGAATGACATCACACCCCAGTTAATGAGACAGGCAGCCAGAAGCAGTGTAGGTCTGTCCCGTCCCCGGAGGTCGAAGCTGGGAATGACATCACACCCCAGTTAATGAGACAGGCGG